>JAQIUQ010000401.1:162500-227500 GCA_030378365.1 Hybognathus amarus | reverse complement strand
TGGCGGTTCTAGTTGAAGACCGTCATTAGAACTTTATAACTATTAACTACCATGTTATTAAAATATTTTTTTTCACAAACATTTTTTATCATCGAGAATATTTAAATACTTATAGCTGCATACGAGGGAAACGGAGGCGGAGTTCAGTGGTGCTTCGGAGGTTGCTACTGCTAGAGATGATTAGGGAGAGGTCGGCGCACCCAAGTTGTTTTAAACCCATCTCTTTCATTACTCTGATTGGATTTAGGTCTTTCCATTTGCGCTCGGAGGCATTTGAGCTACGTCCGTCTCTTTGGAAATTATTTGTCTATGAAGCTTTGCCAGGCTAACTTGGTTACAACTGAGAAATGGTCTGGTTTTAACCAGGCTTGGAAATTTGCTAATTTGAGAATAATTCATGACTGATTTACTTTGGTTTTCTGAGAAGCTCATAATTAAACTCTTCTCTCACTTTTTGATTAAAGTCTGAACAGTTCATGAACCCCTTTAATTTGAAATCGATTGGTATTTGTTATGCTACATATATTGACTATCAACAGCTTTATTTTTATCAGTTGGGTATTACCAAATATTACCTTTTTTTGACTTGGTTTCTTTACAAATTTCTTTACGAATTATGATCAAATACTAGTATCTTTATTAATGGAAAATTCCGGTCATGTGTTTTAGGGGTTCGACCGATATGTGCTTTTCAGGACCGATACCGATACCGATTATTACAGATCAAGTAGACCGATAACCGATATTTTGAACCGATATATGTCTAGTGTAAAAATTAAAATTTATGTCAAATTAAGAATAAAAAAGGCCTCAGACAAAGACTCTCTTAGTCTCTTTAAATTCTGACAACATCTTTACATGTATTGCACACTGCCTGTCCTGGTGTTGGTTGAGTGTAGTACTCCCACAGTGCACTTCTACATTTTGTCTTTCTTGTATCCTTCTACAATGAGGGTAAGATAAAGAGAGAGTTAAAAGTTGGGCAACTGTATAGTTCATGATTAGGCCTATGGATACTGTACTACTATAGCTAAACAGCTTGGGGAAAATGAACATAGCCTAAAATAATAAAGGTGATTATTCAATTTGTCTAATGCATATCAATGGATTAACTAAACACACACACACACACACACACGCATATGAAGATTTCAGATGCAAAAGCCTCCAAGTGCCATCTGAAATTTTCTTCTAGGCTGATCATTTTTATCAAGCTCGTATATTTAAGTTCAGTAATTTCACTTATATGACACTTAATAGGTTATTTTCATTGCCATTTAAGTGAAATTGCTGAACTGAAATATATACGAGGTTGGTAGAAATGATCATTTTAGAAGAAAATTTCAGATGGCACTAAGAGGCTTTTGCATCTGAAATTTTCATATATAACACACATTGTAACGATCGTTACTGTGTATTCATATTTATCACATTATAGTGCAGTGTGCCCTTTAAAAGAGATGGTTGCGTCACTCATCACGTAAACTCTGCGTGATGACTTTGAGATGAGACCATTATGCTAGACGTGCTCTACCCTTTTTCCTATATATTTTATTTGTTAACAAAGTTTTGTGACGCATGAAAGAGTCTCTCATGTATGAGAGGATTGCATTGCACTTATTAAATGTGCGTGATACAGCCTTTTCAGCCTTCAAGCTCTTTCTGCCCTTGATTTATCTCGCATTATCCGGTCCAAGCGTTACAACCGGTTACAACATAATGATTGTAGTCATACAATGACTAATGATGTTGAAATGTTATATTTAGCATTTATCCTGCTACTCCTGCTACAATCGCTATACCTGCTTTGCATATGTGAATATTCTTTATTCATTTTTATGACAAATCGCATGAAAATCACACAAATCATATTGTAATTGGATGGTTATTCTCTTTATTTTTGACGCGTAGAAACGTCTGTTTGACTGTTTATCACAGAGATAAAAACTAGGAAGTGGATTGTACAGCTCGAATGAGAGAGCTGGCAGATCGCAAATGGGGAGACAGACAGAGCTCGCGCTAAACGCTCTTCAGATCGCATACGGTAATTCTGTGATACATTAATAGAAATGATATTCTGTATGACGAAATATTTTACAATCATGTGAGAATAAAGCAACATTTCTCCAAATATGCGCAATTTTTGATTAGGAGCCCTGGACGTTATTCGGTGAAGCTATGTGAACACAAAACCGCAGCAGACGTGATCGAAGTGAATTCATTCGTTTTGATAATCTATTCACAGTATAACGTTTAGGGAGACGCTAAAATAGATTTTAGTTAGGCTACACTGACGTGAGGTTCCGTTAAAGCATATCACTGCAATGACGGACATACTGTGAATTGAATTCCGGTCGAACTCAGTGGGAACAGGGTGTTTTTCATCATAAATAGATAATGAGGTGTTTTGCAACTTCACTGTAGTGATTTAATGCAACTTCAGGAATGTCTACTGCTTACCTTTGAGACAACTGATGCGTGATGATCACTGAAGCAGCTCCTATTAGTGCTCTCGGTCTCGGTGTGTGAGCGCAACATTTTCAGTGCTTTCAGCCTTCTGTTGATTGGCCGGACTCGTGACTCCCAACAAATCAGATGGATGATGGGCGGGCATTAGTCTACTCTAGGCCACAGAGCGGTGCGCTCTGATAGAGGTGGCTGGATCAAAGCCAGATCGCGCGTTTCAAAATTAAATGATTTTATCGGCAAATCGGTTATGAAAATGGCCGATACCGATAAGCCATAAAAATGCTTAATATCGGCGTCAATAATCGGCCACGCCGATAATCGGATTCGACCTCTAATGTATTTGTCTATAGTCGTTTAACTCTTTTAAATGAGCAGTACTAGAAATGTAAGCGTTCGAAATGTACATGTACTGTGGTAGCCTTTAATTCTCAGCTGCCTTAGAGTGAGGGTGCAGTTGTTTATGAGCTAGAGGTTGTAAAGTTTTCACGGAGCAAGATGGACATGAGCTGGAAAATCTGCATGGCTGGCAGGATTTATTAAGCCTCTAGTGTCACTGTGCCTGTCTCAAGAGTACCATTTTCCTTTAGATTTTAGTCATAAATAATTACCCGTTTTCTTCATTTGTTTTCCTCTTTGCATGTAGGAAGTGAAACTGACACCCTTGCAGCAGTTACTGCATGATTACTTTTCATATTCTTGGAGAATTTAGTAAATGGGTTTTAAGGAAATGTGAAATATTCAAAGGAATATTTTGTCCCGTGGAGATGATTGTGCTCTTTCATGAGGTAAATTGATCCAGGTAGCTGGGCTTTGCAGAAACACAGTGGGACCAAGTGTAAGTAATGTACTCTTTGAAATCTGCACTCATTGCTGCAGTCTCCCATGTGCCAGTGGTCCATCCTGCCGCATGGGAACTGCCAGTAGCTTTAGTGTTGTTAATAACATCCTCCAGGAACTACTCTTCAGTGCAGCTTCTTGAGCAATGAGTGATGCAAGGTAAAACATTTATACAGAGAATATGAGAGATTTTAGGGGAACGTTTGCCTCTTAAACTGTTTTCTACTCAGCAACAGCAGCACAGGGTCTACATCCAAGTCAGCAACCATTCAATACCGTTCAAAAAAATTTCTCGAAAGAAGTGTCTTATGCTCGCCAAGGCTGTATTTATTTGATCAAGAATAGTAAAAACAGTAATACTGTAAAATAGTAAAAAAAATATTAAAAAAATACAAGTAGTTTCCGTGTCCATAGACCAGAGATTCGGGTCGTCGGAGCCTTCACCTTCGACTGCCGCCCAATCCACTATGCACAGGGACCCTTGCGGTCCTTCCTGCAGTTGGTGAGCTCATAAGAGTGCAGCCCCACATCACTCCTTCAGGCTGGGCCCCATGGGGCATGGGGCTCCAGGGCGAGGTCCCGCCTGCGCCATGCCGTGCGATGTCTCCGTCCTTGATTTATGACTCATAATTAGGGTTGGGTAGCAAAATGCAGTGCCAAAAGGGAACCGGTTCCGAGCTTAAACATTAGTAACCAGACCGTATAAGAACAGATTTCAGTGCCTAAGTCTCTGTGTCATGAGGCGCACACACGCAAAGTCTCTCGCGCTCTCCCTCTACGCCGTGCGCGCACAATACGGTTTGGTGCACAGTATGTTCTGTCTAGGATGTGCGCTCTTGCTCACTCTAGATGCTGATAGCGAGGGGATTAATGAAGATGGCGAAGACAAAATGCTGCAAGGTTTGGCTGTATTTCAAAATTACGCGTTAGAACACCCTCTAGGTGTGCCAATTGTCTGAAGCCCATATAGAATCATGCCAATCCATTGGCTGATGGTGTGGTCACTGCCTTCACGCTCTTACATCATCATATTATATTAGCGTGCGCATCATCTGCTCCTCCTATTTATCTGCCGAAAAAGAAGCTTGTCGGCAGCGCAAGGAGTTTGGCAGGGAACGCAGTGTCTCGTTCCCTGTTCAGAGAAAATGGGTTATACCACCAGTAACCAGAGATGTTCTCTTTACTCAAAGCTGCATAGCTAAGACGCAGTGGGAACGAAATGCCAAACTCGCCAAGCTCAGCGCTGCGTAAAGTACAATAACCAGGTAACTTGCATGACTGGTTCAAGCAGACAAAACATGGGAACCTGTAGCCATGTCGATATTAATTACCCTGGTAGTAAAATCTATTAATCTCCACTATGATTACATTGTTTGATTCAATATTGTTTTATTTGATATTATGTAAATGTGAGTTTTTATTTTATATTGGTTTATTTATTACCAAATGTTACTTGAATTTATATTGTTTAAAGATTTAAGTTAAGATTGTGTCCAGCTTGGCCCTGTAAATAAAAGGGTATTATTTTTTGACAAAGTGTGTTTGGTTTCGTTTCAAAAGTACCGTTTCAAGAACCGTTTAACCAGAAACGAAAAAAATACTGAGTAGCTACTGGTATCGGCTAAAACCCAACCAATACCAAACCCTACTCATAATGGGCTTCTGAACCAATCTTATTCTGACCCGTCACCTAGGGCCTGTTTGGCTTGGGAGACCCTACCAGAAGCATGTTTGTCTCGGCATGTTTGTCACAAGAAACAAGCACTGACATTAAGCGTTTCTCAATACCAAGTAGCCAAAGTCTGACTTAAGAGTTCATTAATTCTGCTAAAGCGCGTTCTTGAATGCGCCACTCAGCTCGACTCTGCTACTCCGGTTATCTCTGTATGTATATTTTAGGCAACAATAAAACAAAATATGTTAAACACCACTCTGCTTCTTTTTGATTTCATTTAAATACATTTTAAACATTATAAGCACACAAATGTGGTTCAGGCAACGCATAACCTATTGATTATATTCACTGCATGTATGCACAGTATATATTTATAACAATACTAAATATAAAACACAACCCTGCCTCTTTTTGTTTAAATTTAAAAATATTAAACATTCCATGCAATATGTCATGTATTGCATATTGCATTGGTACAAATGTTGCAATAAACAACATTACAGATGATCTTTTAATAAAATAAAAAATGACAAAACTATCTTTTTGTTGAATTTCAGTTTTATCAATAATAGCCATTATAAAAGTATAAGTAAAAGGTACAAAAATCTATACAGTAAACCTTTAACATATAGCAAACAATTCAGTCAAATATACAAATTTAGTGCTCAAATATATGAAACTTCACTTAGCCTTCTGCTAAAACTATTGGCCAGGGAACGATTTATAGATTCACGAGACCAAAGATCGCTTGTTTGGTCTATACAAGACAAATAATATCTCATGTTTAACCACTACAGAGATGTCAGAGTCAGTGGCAAACATCTGAATGAATAGCCGAGGAAAGGCTGTTCCAGCTGATTGCTTGGAATGGATCTCAGTCAAATTATCATAAATCTATAAATAAACCACAGATTTGAGCTTTAAAAGACTACATTCTCGCCTGGAAAACTCTTAAAACTACATTTCGTGACACAATAACAGTAGTATTATATTTCAACTGTATATTAAAAAATGGCACTTCTAATGCCCTTGTAGCACACGCAAGTGAAGATTATCTGCCAACCGGTCACCGCTTTGCAGCCAGTGAGTCTGGCTCCACCTTTCAGTACCGTACCACTATGCTAGGTACCCAACGGAAGGGTACCTATTAAAAAGTGGTGGTATGCTTTTTTCGGTACAACAGTAACAACTTTTGACAGTGGAAATGCAAATAATTGCGTACCATACCGAACTGTACAGTACCGCTCAGTGGAAACAAGCCATAATTTATTGAGATCTGTCAGGTGTAGTTTTTTTTTATTTTATTTTATTTTTTTATTAATGCCATTCCTTTTAAAGTCACCTACAGTACCTTTTGAATAACACATCAATAAATACATGAATTCAAACAAAGCTTTCATTTGTAGCATTCTCTCTTACAGAAGAATATTTATCCTATCTTATCTGCATCAGTGCTCATTGTTTTTCTCACAAGGGTTAGAAATAAAAGACCTTTCAAATGTCATTAGTGGCTCTTGGAATGTATTTTTGGGATGTTAATGAATTAGTCATGAATGGCTCTCTGTAACACTGAAGCTGAGTAATTTCGTCAAATTGTCACGGGGTATTGAGTATATGTGAAAACAACAGTTCAATTCTTTGTCAATATACAGATATTGTCCTCTGTGTATATACAGGTTATGTCTAAATGGTATGCAAACAGACACAGTTGTCTCTGTTTTGCTTTGAATGATGCTCTGAGCTAGTCTGCTTTCAGTGTGTTTGTGTTTCTGTGTAATGGGAGCTGTCCTAAACACCCTTTTACACTAATGGTGTGTGGTACCTGACTCATCTAATGTGAACCCTAGGGGTTCTTTTCCTAATTTGGTACTATTATATTTGGTAATATTATGTATTCATGTTGTACACAAACACCTAAAGGGATGGTTCATCTAGAAATTGAAATCTTGCAGTCATGTTGGTCCAAACAGGGCTGGGTGAAATGTGGCCAAAAATATTCTTGCAATATTCTTTTGTTAAATAAGGTGCTGTACAACACAGAACTGTAAAATGTTGCATTGAGATATTCTATAATTATCATCATTATTATAAAAAAAATATATATATATATAAATGTTATCTACAGACTTTTTGGTCCCACCTTATATTAAGGGGCTTTAAGTACCATGTACTTGAATTTAAATTAATAATTTGATACAATGGACTTATTGTGTACATACATGTTTTTACATTGTACTTATATTTAAAAATACCAGCATGTAATTACAGCTGTAATTAATTTATGTAATTACATCTGTAATTACTCAGCTGACCCATCCCTTACACGTAAACCCACCCTTAAACCTACCCATACTAGGGATGCAACGGTACACGGTAAAATCCCGGACCGTGCGGTCAGCCCTGCACGGGACAATCTACGCTCGTGTCCGCGGGGCTTCGGTTTTACCATAGAGTTCGTGCTGATCCTTTTACCTGTATTTTCCGCACTATAAGGTGCACTTGAAAGCCTTTACCCCTCATGTCGGTGTTCGGGTCAATTTGACCCGGAGAAGATTTTCTTTTCCCTGAAAATACTAGTTAATTTTATCGCTTTGGACTGAAACTTTGTGACTTTGTTCCCAAACAGTATATCTAAATCTCATTTGTTTTTTGAAAATTTTCTTATTTTTTCTGTGGGAGTTTTGTTACCTTGTTACACGTGTGGTGTTTGGTGTAACGTGTGTGTGTCTGGGTAGCATGTGTATAAATGTATCGATACATGCACAGGTCCAGAGGCTCGAATATTTGCAAGCACACATGCTCATATGTGTACATGAAAATAATGAACATGCTCCTGAAAACTAAATTGTTCTGTTATTTTCAGTCTCTCCCATTCACTTTCAATGGTCGACCATTGTGACAAATTTTGACCATGCCTACTCTCAGATAAATGAGGCCCATGATTAATCAGATGCAAACAGAAATATAAAACCAGTCCTAATTGAAAGAGAACAAGTTGACAAAAAAAATTGAATCCAAGATTGGGTGAAAATATGGTATAATGAGCGATTTCTAAGCTAATTTTTATAGACCGGTCATTAATGACCGGGAACACCACAAGTGTGACTGTGCCATATTTTTTTACAAAACAAAAGTTTCAAAACAAAATTCCTGGTGAAACATTAGAGTAGACTAGTGTGATGAACAGTAGCCATTTTTCAAAAATAAAAATTATATTTCCAAATTTACTCAAATTATTTATTTTTTACTCAAAAAATGAGATGCCTACTCTTAGACAAACGAGACCCACGATTAATCAGATGCAAACAGAAATATAAAACCAGTCCTAATTGAAAGAGAACAAGTTGACAAAAAGATTGAATCCAAGATTGGGTGAAAATATGGTATAATGAGTGATTTATAAGCTATTTTTTATGGGCCGGTCATTTTTGACCGGGAACACCACAAGTGTTACAGGGTTTTGAACACCACATGAGGTGTGAAAAAATCACCACATGATTTTCTCAAAAAACGACAGTTCGCCTAATAATCTGGAGCACCTTATATATGGATCAATTAGTTAACAACAACGCTCCGCGTTTATTAAATTCGCCCGCGAACTCACACTGGTGTCCATCTTATGCCCGCTTTGTCACACGGCCAGTTCAACCTCGTATAAATCAGGTTATGTGTGTCTCCCGCTCACGAACGCTTACTCTTAACAGACACACGAAAAGACACCCCTGGCGCTGCACGTGCGTCACAGATTGTTCATAAAGCACTACCCGTTCACATTAACTGCGTCGTCTCATTCATAACAGCCAGCTGTTGCTGTCAGCGAGCCGCCGCACATACTCACATGAGTCAGGCTGCGAATGTAAGTTACGTGCCCGCCCATCGCGCTCACGCTAACTAAATAAACGCCTCACCTCCGGCGCCGCGCATCGCTACATTCCCAGCACATCTAGTGGATGCATAGCGCAAACCCAGTCAAACGGTTGACTGCAGTAACTTATGCGCCTCATAATCCGGTGCGCCCTATATAGACAGTGTTGATACTCATCTTTTTGCACAAGAACCTCTCAATAGTGGATGAGTAAATAACATTGCACTTTGTATCCTGAATGCAGTATTTTTTTTATTATTATTATATTATTTTGCTCTGCTTTTTATATTCAAACCACAAGCTCATTTATGTTTGTTAAAGGTAAAAGTGCACTTTTTCTTTCACATTGATCACTTCATATACTGTACCAGTTATCAAGGTTTGAAATTGGGATCCACTTGAATATTCTAAAGTGTGTTTGTTTACATTTTGTAAAAGAGGTTGTATTACTTAGTGTCTTACAGACTAGAGTGTTAATTTATTCCATACACATTGATGTTCTTCCTACTGTGACATTCTGTTTACGTTCAATAGAAAAAATAAAACATATTTTGGGATGAAATAGCAGTCTCTTTCTGCACAAAACATGTACCGAGACCGTGGCCAAAAACAGAGGTACGGACCGTACCATGGGCTAGGGTTGTGCCGATAGACGATAGTATCGTGTATCGACGATTGTCTAAGATATCGCCGATGGCAGATGCCTTTGACGATATCAATACTATAATTAGCTCGTTTTACCATTAATGTATTAAATTATTTGGCCTATTATTATTATTATTATTATTATAAAGCTAGTATTGTTATTAAATTAATATAAGGAACTACAATTAATTTGCCTTGCCTAAATTCATAACGTGAATGAACATAATTCATCACCATGTTATAACACTTGCGACAACACCGACATGCACTTATGAGGAGAATGTTTTTAAAACAGACTAAAAAACTACATCCCACATTAAAATTTAATTGCAAGGTGATCCATTCACAAATGATCAAGAGTACTTGTTTTAACAGACGCATTATTCTTATATAGATCCAAGATGAAAACGGCATCGTTGTTCGTCAGTATTTTGTTTCCATATAGCAAATTAAAAAAACGTTTAATGACACTAACACTTAAAACAATACAATTAGTATTAATAATAATAATAATAATAATAATAATATCACTAAAATAGTATTATAGCTACCATTATCATCGTCGTCTCTGGAGAACGCGGCGTTAATGCAGATGCCGAAAGCAGTCCGTTTTTACTTTCACTTTCAGGGAATGAGCGCGTTTCCATGCACGTTCTTAACCCGGTTATGTTGAATAAACTGACAATGCATGTGGTCATGCATCAACCCGTTTTCCTTTATCAGAGTCAAGTCATAAGTATATAAACCAATCGACTGATTTCGACTGATTTCTCCCGGCATCAAAACACATTAACCCGCATACTTCGTGCTTACTAAGTGCGCATGTGAAGTGCATCCAAACAGACAGAGCACTGGTAGGAGGACATATATCGCAAACTCCGAATCTTTCTGACCCAATATAATTATTTAAACGCGTTTTCATCTCGTGCAGAAAGTGAAAATGCTGCATGTAACGGCATATAGGCTGTGTCCGTAAATTTCTCGTTGACATGTTAAAATACAAAAAATGATTAGGATCTTTTTTTACCTCACTATACCAGGAAATAACCTGATCCTATTAATGAACACTCCATCTTTGCTAGCAAAATAGAAAAAAAGATACTTGTTTATAAAACGAAGTAATAAAACAAGCAAATTAATGAGTAACTAATCAAGTTAATAATCAAATAAGTAAGCCCCGCCCCCTCACGATAATATCTTGTATCGCCGATCTCACAGGCTGACGATAGGACGATATGAAAATGGAGCATATCGCCCAACACTACCATGGGCTATCTGTACCGTTGCACCCCTAACTAGGGTTGGGTATCAGAATCGAGTATTCGATTGGAACCGGGACTAACTTTTCGTTTTCCCGGAATTGTTCAAAAGTAAAAATTTAGATTCCTAGTTTCGATATTCACAGTCCGCGACCGGAAGAAGAAACCGCTGAATAACACCAACGACGAAGCATCTACCGGAAGTGTTGGCATAACCGCGCGAGTCGAACATCAGTAGCTTATGTCGGCGGTCCAAAGTGTGGCTTCACTTTTCTAAAAATAACGAAATGCAAAAATCTCGGCAAAATGCAAAATTTGTGACAAAAGGAGTGTTTGTGACAGAAGGAGTATTTCCTTCAGAAAGACCGTTGGTTAGCAAGGTTAGCTAAACTTTTTTGACCCTGCCTCTTAAAAGAATCGTAATCGAGAATCGTTCAGGAACCGGAATCGAAACAAGGAATCGAAATCGGAATCAGAATCGTTCAAATTCAAACGATACCCAACCCTACCCCTAACCCATACCACCACACCTGTCCCTAACCTTACCCGTATCACACATCAATAGCAGCAAAAGTCATTTACAATACAAAATGAGAACAATAAGTACATTGTACTTTTTTTTAAATTTAAGTACATAGTACTTAAAGCCACTTAATATAAAGTGGGACCGACTTTTCCATACTATTTATAAATAGCTATGATCGCCCAGCCCTACTTTTTGCCATCAAAAATGGTTTTGGAAAGAAGCTTAGAAAAAGGTTCATACCATTTCATTCAATACGGTGAAAGTGAACGTGACCAGGGGCTCCAAAAAAAGTAAAAAGTTTTTCTGACTCCTGCACTATTCTTCTGAAGTCTTCTGAAGCCATACAATAAATTTGCATGAGGGATAGACTGACTTTCCTTTGAGACATTTGACCAATAGGATTCAAATAGTTGGGCAGATCTGCTTTGATTTATATTGCCAAATGTGATCATGACCGGGTTTGCACTGCCTGCGGCATCTCTAACATGGCATCTCAAGGTAGGAAGAGACAAGGTGAATATGAGGAAGTAAGATTGACACAGAGAGCCGAAAATAGCCTGTGATGCAGTGATGTCTCTGTAGAGCATCCATCTAATGCTTTGATTCTTCACATGCCAGAACTGATTTGATACACTCAAGCTTTAGATTTATTTCATATTGACAAATGTTATAGATAAATGTGTCAGTTTTCCTTCTACAATCACAGGGAAGATGTTAGACTAACCACTGATACTGAAACATGACAAAGCAGAGAACCAGGAAGTAGCATTCAGTTTTTATTCTCGAAGCTGCATATTGGTCACAATAAGAAAGTGAGTATGAAAAAGATCAAGGAAATAATAATTAAGGGAAGGGAAAGAGATGAGAGTGAGTGGCTAGGTGTGTTGGGAATGCTGCATAATTGACAGTCAGAAAGAAACCGCTGAGGCACATACATTTTCTCTCCCGTCATGGTGAGATTAATCTTAGGTGTCAGTTGGATTTGCCTCAATATTTATCATTTATTGCACGCAAGAGCCCACAATGAAGTGCTGAAACTTTTGATGCCTGGAACCGCAATTTCCACAGAAATAGAGTTGGATGATGATGTGCAGCACATTAAAATCAAGCCTCATGCATGATTTATGAGGAAAAGTAAAATTGACTGCACACTGAAATGTGTTTTATTGGAGCTGAAGATAATTATGTGAGGTTGATGTAATAATCTTTGTTGAGAGGGGTTTGTGTTATATATGCAGCGGATAAAAAATACTGCGACTACTTCATGAATTTTTTAATGTAAATTTAGTACTTTGGATGGACCTTTCATGTGCTTCATTTGCAGGAGTGAGCAGTAACTCTGGGGGCAAGTGTTTCACAAGGCTTTGGCTGACCGCTGCTTTCAGTAATTCTGTCAGATTGAAAGATCGATTTCGCCATGTGTGAAAGTTCTTTAAACATTTTATATTGGACTCCATTTTGGATGACATCGCACCACGGTGGTTATTTCAGTACAGAGTCAGCTTTTTCCTCACCTTTTTCTCTCTTCCACAAATGTATAGGGCTGGGTGATAAACCAATTTTAATAGTTATTGTTTTTTTAATTTTCCTCTATAAAACGATAACAAGAGTTCGATGAATGTTCAATGTAATGTTAATGAGGAACAAAACAGCACTACTTATTTGAACGGCGCCACACAGACCATTTATCTGCTCATCTCAGTTCAAATGGCAGCACAACGCGAGCTTTATATAACTAATGCGTTTACTTGATTACTTGAATTCAGCGAAGAACACAAATGGGTTTGTGATTTAAACTAGTTTAAAGCCAGATTAAAAGGCGCTGAACCTGGAGGAACACTGCGCAATCGATACTGTCAGAAGGCTTTTCAATCTACATATCACCGTCATTTACCATGGATTTACTCTAGTAACACTGACTGTACCATTGTGGCAGACATGTGAGATATTCGTGTAAAATTGTATTAATTAATAATGCAGACTGATGCATATTAAAAGAGAAACGTGCCGCGACTGATGCATATTAAAAGAGCAACGCGCGCGTTGCACGGCTGGTTCATTCACATGCATTGACTAGATTGGCGCGAACAGCTTCGGTAGCCGTGTCGCAGCCGAACGCGCCGCAGACGTGTGTATGGGTAAATAAGAGGTGAAACAGGCGTACATTAACCCATTCAATTTGTATGTTTAATCTGTTTTTGCTAACTAATCAAATACTTGAACAGATCTATATGTAAAACACAATCCGAAAGAGCTATATTTTAAGTTCACAATACACATATACTTAATTTTTAATAAGCAGGAATAATTTTCGACTTTAAACAAATACCCATTTAAATGTTTAGGATGTTTGCGTTGTAAGACTGTTCAGGGAGACTTAAGATTTTAAAATGGTGTCCCGTTATGCAATGTTTTCTCAGTCAAATCATACAATTTCCTATTGATTCAATTGAAAGCGTGAGCTCACTAGGGAATCACAATATGGCGGTGCGGTGACTTCACTGTTTATGACGTCATGAGCTATCCAGTCATTCTATAGACCTTATGCACCAGAGAAACGTGGGCGCCGTCATCTTTAGAATATTGTCTTTGAACTTCCGCTTTTGCGGTCGCTCTGTATATTTCTATGGCATCGATGTCGGAGTAATTAGCTGGTGAAGTGGATTTACTTATGGTAGAGTTAACAAAAGTTCTCATGAGCATTGTAATGTTTATCATAAGCATTGTAACGCAGATGTCTTAACAGATTTCGACCGTGAATTTTTTAAGAGAAGTTCATTCATACCTATGCAAGATCGCTGTGAAAATACAGACCGGAAGTCAAAAGACAACGAGCGCGGGCGCTGAAAAGGGGCGGGGCTACATAAGGTCTATATAGATCAGTGGTTACTACTGTTTTTCATTTAAATATAGGCCTACCATAGAAAATGTAACATGGTAGTCCAGTGCTATATGCTGTTTTAACCGTGGTTACCATGATCTAAATCAGGGGTCACCAAACTTTTTTCTCTGGGGGCCAAAATTATCGTTCCTGACTGTGATGGGGGGCCGGGTCAGCTATATAACATAGAATTGTATGACCCAGACAAAAATGACCACCAGCAGGCCTCATTGTGTCGTAGAGATTACTAGCCTGGCACAGCCATCCCCACTACTATCCACACTACTATATCAACACTTGATTCCGAGTTTGGCGAAGGAATACATTCCATTGTGCAGCCAGTACGCCTTTCATCTTCCGAATCCTGTCTTCTCTTGCTGGCCCTCGCAAGCTAGCATACTCTTTTTGGTGGGTTTAGTGGTGACTACACAGATTATATTCTTTGAAAACCGCCACACTTTCTTTTAAAATAATACAAACTGGTCCTTTTTCACAGTCCCATTTAAAAAAAGAATAATTGTTGGTCCACTGTTCTTTGAAAACTCTGCACTCTCTATCAACTTTTCGCTTAACGTTAGACATTTTGCTGTCCTGAACACTGACTGTTCCCTGCGCTTGTGTTGTCTGTCACTGCTTGATCTTGAGCATATTGGGTGACGAATTTGGCAAATATAGTTAAATTTATAACTAAATATCATTTTTTAACAGAAAAAAAAATCAACAAAATACCAGATGCAGACATGTTATTTTTTTCCAAAAAGGAATTTAAAAAAATAGGCCATGGCGACTTTTGGGGATTGCCTCATAGGGCCGGTTTAAGTAGTGGGGGGCAGAGGGGCTGGGGGGCCAGTCAAAGTGGGGTGGCGGGCCTGAGTTGGCCCTCGGGCCTTAGTTTGGTGACCCCTGATCTAAATGTATGCTACTATGGAAAACCAATGGTTAATTTGAATTTTTTTTTTTTTTTTACATATATTACCGTTTTGGTTAATGGACATAAATTTACATCTGCATCTTAATTCAAGCTACTACTACTGTCAACTCAAGCTACTGTCAAATGTCAAAACAAATTGTTGCCTGCACTGAAATCTGTGCTAAAGGCAACACAAACATGCTTTATGACTTGAAACAACCCATTAGAACATGTAGATTCTAAGAAATACATTTTCATGTTATAATATTTGATTTGTACATGCAAAACGAAGTATTGAGAACTTTGTAAGAGTACAGACCGTTTAATAAGAAGATACGTTATAAAGACAGTTCACTTCATGTATACAGACAGGAGCCATCTTAGGAAATAGTCTCGATAAGTCAAACCACGAACGTCGTGCTGAGTGAGCTGAACTGTATGAAGATCAGCAAACTTCTGAACTGTATGAACGGCGTTCGGGGATCGACTTATGCAAGACTATTTCCTAAGATGGCTTCTGCTGTGTATACATGAGGTGAACTGTCTTTATAACGTATCTTCTTATTAAACGGTCTGTACTCTTACAAAGTTCTCAATGCTTCGTTTTGCATGTATGAACACTCATTATGTTACTGTGTTAGTGTGGGGCTATTTTGAGCCTTGTTAGCGGTATAAACTAGCGATTTCTTTTTACTTAGTCAATGCCCCCAGTGCTAGCATTATACGCTAAACAGTTTTTAAAGATAAAAATCTTTACATTCGATTTACATGAAAACAAATCTCAGAGAACGATCGACTAGGTACCGATGTTTTATTAGACCAAAGGGTCATTGTTCGACGGAGTTCTCCTTTAAAAGACAGCCAATGAGCGATAAATATAACTGACAACATGTATTGAGTTTATTATTTTGCATGACCAGCCGCTGTCAACTGAAATGCTGTTTATTTAACAAAATTGTTTATGGACTTTAAATTATAAAGATATTATTGTGAAACTAAAATACCCTTTTTAGTTTACAGATGTGTTGCATTTTAAGTTCTTTTTCACTTAAGAAAGATAAATAATATATTGCTGTGAAATGTATGTCAGATAATAAAGATACTCTAGTTCACTGTATATATTTGTTCATGTTTAATTAAAGGATAATTCTGAAACACACCATAGAATAATTTTATCAATTTATACAGTGCTAATATGAATATAGAGACTGTACTCACCCAGGTATCGGATCAGTACTCGGTATTAGAGGTCTTCACGGGTCCAAACATTGTAATTTCATTGTAATTCAAAAATATAAAAATAGAATAAAATAAAAGCCTATTATATTCTTTTATATTTTATATTTCTTTTGTGTTTTCATGGAAGAAACAAAACTGGCTACGAGCATGTTTTGGCTGGAGTTGGGCTGAAGATTCCTGCTATAGTGTCCCTTCATGCATTTTTCTGCTCACTTCGGATGATGCAGGAGCTGGCAGCGGTGGCAGGAAAGTCATCGCCTATCAAGAAATCAATAGCCCAATTAGCCAGTGCTTCCCCAGTCAGACAGAGGGACTGTGCTCCACAGATCCAGACTGGGTATTTGGCTGTTTGGCTGGGTTTGAAACACAGCTTTGCTTGGGGTTAATGCTGAGGTGATGGTCTTGGATTTTGGGTTGTTTACTGTCGGATTGATTTAGTGAGTTGCTGTCTAGACAGAAGCACAGTGGTATTGTTTCCCGTCAGCTGATGTCCTGGGAAATTTAGATTTGAGCTATTTGGTCTAACACCGGTACATGATTTAGGATTGATTGAGGTGGCCTTAAAACGGAGGAGTGTGGCTTAGTAATGTTGGAAATAAAGAGGGTTGCAGTTTGGTTTGAACATCCATTGTCCACCAGAGGCTTTCCTTTCTCTGCCATTTAATGGAATTAATAAATAATGAAAATACAAATCTATTACTTCCAGTTCCATCTTCAGTGGCAAACAGTTCTAACAGGTAATATGTATACTACTTAATATGTATTTTTAAGGATTCTTTGAAAAGAAAACATTAGATAATCCTGTAATAGGGGCCAAGCACCGGAGGTGCGGAGGCACCTATTGTATCTGTTCCCGTTCTTCTTCTTTTTCTTCTTCCGACTGGGTGTCTATGTCAGCCCATATAACTTATGGGAAAGTTAGAAAATTTGGTACACTGCAAGGCTCCAGACTAACTTTTCCACTGGTTGAACTGGTGCTACCAACTTTCTCAGTTGGTCGCACCAGCATTTGATTTGGTCACGCCAATTTTTTTTTTTTTTTTTTTTAATGCCATGGGATTAATCAATGCATGCTGATGAATAGTGATTTTAATGGACCAAAGTTAGCAAAAGCTTTCTAGGTTGCAGCATAAATACCTGTAATATATTAATGATAATTTCCAAATTTTGGACAGTAATTTTAATCTGCAATTTTAAGCATTTTACTTTTGAAAGATTTACAATCTATCTATCATCTATCTATTATCATCTTTCTATCAGCATCATCTTTCTATCTTTTTCAAATGCATGCATTTCATTTTAAAAGATTAGAGTATTATAATAAGCTAATACAGATTTTTCGTAATCAAAGTTTATAGTTGTAACAAAAATCAGAAATCTCACACTCCTTACCTTTTGCATTTTATAATAATTTCCTTTTCCTCAGTCGAGTGATTACTCTCATCTAACTGCTGAAAAAAACATAGGAAGGGGCACGCTGTTTCGTTAGACTTTCACTTTATATGCCTTAATTTGTGAATGCGTAATTGGCTTGTTTCACCATCAGTGTGCATTGTGCGTGAAGTCTACGTTCGTCAATAAATAAACTGCATGCGTCTTGTGGGAGAACACTGTAGCAGGTGCTAATTCTCTCCATTAATGTCTATGGTGACTAATACACTAATGCCTAAATGCCAAAATGTTGATAGTAAGTAGGGCCTTATAAAACGGTGAAATCCGTTTTATTTTTTCCCAAATTCCGTTTTTTCATGCTTTCATTGTTTTGATTCCGTCATTGGAGCTGAAATGACGGGGTGGGGGGTTGTTACGCCCAGATTTGCTTGCCCCAGTCTGCATTTTCACCAGACATCCGTTCTTCACCCACACAAAAACAGAATTTCAAACCAAATATGTTAAATTCCACAAAGTTCCCTGTTAACACTAGATTCCGAATTCATTTGCCAATTACGCAATTCCGTCTGTGATTCCGTGATCGTGGAAATCATAGGGCCTTAAGTAATGGGTAGTCAAATTCAATCAAAGTCAAGTGTCAGTCATTTTTAATGTTTTTTTTTTCATATAAATGTTCATAACTCCGAAGCGAATTGAGATATTTTCACCAAATTTGGCACACACATGCATGGGCTCATTTTGAGGACACATGAAACAAATTGGTGGGATTTTGCCACTTAGTGGCGCTATAATAGAACATAACTTGCTATACTTAACGAATGCATTGGTGTGACATTACGAAAATCAGTTTGTGCCATCAGCACCAGCCCCTGAAGGTACTCAAAAGATTTCAAGACAGTGCCACCTTTTGCTCAAAGTTTTAACAAAATTTTGAATAATCTCTTAACTTTTGAATAAATCTGCGTATTTTAATGCCACTGGTCTGAAGGTTTTTTCATTGTCACCAAACTGTGATCACATCGATTTTGTAACTACGCCACCTATTGCTCGAAAGTGATAATCCATTTGATCACATTTTTAGTTAATGTATGTGATTCTTTTTTTTCAGCCATTTTGCCTAAATTCATCTTTAAATGTCTTCATTTGCTCCTTGCTGCAGTTGTTCTGACGCATGTTGGCATGTCTTGTCGTGTTCTTTGTTCTTGGCCCTGGTATTGCTGCTTGCAGCTATATTTTTAATTAGAACTCTTTTGTAACATATTAAATGACATCCTGGGGACATATTCTGCCTGAATAATAATAATAATAATAATAATAATAATAAAATGGTGGCAAGGATGCAGTTGGTTGCTTTTTATTTTGTGATTTCTCTGACTTGATTAACTTGACCTATACTGTGCAATGCTATTAACATAAAATCCATCCCTCCAACACATTTGGCACTACTAACATGCTTTTCATTGGCAGACAGAAACAGAAGCGAGATGATCTGGTGGGAAGGAAGCTGTTACATACAGGGTCATAAATCAGGAGTAGAGATGGATGGGATGATTGTTGATGGACAATTAGTGAATTAGGGTTTTGTTTTTAATATGTTAAAATATTTTAAACATCAGTTGCTTAAAGGGAATGAATAATGTGACACTTCTCAAAAATGATTTTGGCAGCACATTTACCGCCATCAGCATTTTCACGAGAATTACCGTCAAACTTGTGAACATTGTTCCTGTTAATATGCGTACGGTTGATTATGCTTATGAAAAGCTTGCTTTCATATTGCCTGTGCCAGGATCCACCACTGAGATGAGAGTGGGAGATGTCATGCTCAATGCAGACATACATCACCAGTCACAGTTTATATTCACAGTAATGGTAAAGGCTGAACTCTTACAGTAGTCAACTTTTGAAGCGGATCAAAACCTTTCAACGTTATACATGAATTTTGAACAATATCTGTTCTTGTCTTAGGACCACTTTTGAGGAACTTTTTTAATCCACATTTAAAATGAATTTTACAAATTATTAAATTTTAAATAAATTATATTTTATTTTAATTTTTATATATATATATATATATATATATATATATATATATATATATATATATACACACACACTCACCGGCCACTTTATTAGGTACACCTGTCCAACTGCTCGTTAACACTTAATTTCTAAGCAGCCAATCACATGGCGGCAACTCAGTGCATTTAGGCATGTAGACATGGTCAAGACAATCTCCTGCAGTTCAAACCGAGCATCAGTATGGGGAAGAAAGGTGATTTGAGTGACTTTGAATGTGGCATGATTGTTGGTGCCAGAAGGGCTGGTCTGAGTATTTCAGAAACTGCTAATCTACTGGGATTTTCACGCACAACCATCTCTAGGGTTTACAGAGAATGGTCCGAAAAAGAAAAAAACATCCAGTGAGCGGCAGTTCTGTGGGCAGAAATGCCTTGTTGATGCCAGAGGTCAGAGGAGAATGGCCAGACTGGTTCGAAGCTGATATAAGGGCAACAGTGACTCAAATAACCACCCGTTACAACCAAGGTGGGCAGAAGAGCATCTCTGAACGTACAGTACGTCGAACTTTGAGGCAGATGGGCTACAGCAGCAGAAGACTCATCGAAATTGGACAATAGAAGATTGGAAAAACGTTGCCTGGTCTGATGAGTCTCGATTTCTGCTGCGACATTCAGATGGTAGGGTCAGAATTTGGCGTCTACAACATGAAAGCATGGATCCATCCTGCCTTGTATCAACAGTTCAGGCTGGTGGTGGCGGTGTCATGGTGTGGGGAATATTTTCTTGGCACTCTTTGGGCCCCTTGGTACCAATTGAGCATCGTTGCAACGCCACAGCCTACCTGAGTATTGTTGCTGACCATGTCCATCCCTTTATGACCACAATGTACCCAACTTCTGATGGCTACTTTCAGCAGGATAATGTGCCATGTCATAAAGCTGGAATCATCTCAGACTGGTTTCTTGAACATGACAATGAGTTCGCTGTACTCAAATGGCCTCCACAGTCACCAGATCTCAATCCAATAGAGCATCTTTGGGATGTGGTGGAACGGGAGATCGCATCATGGATGTGCAGCCGACAAATCTGCGGCAACTGTGTGATGCCATCATGTCAATATGGACCAAACTCCCTGAGGAATGCTTCCAGCACCTTGTTGAATCTATGCCACGAAGAATTGAGGCAGTTCTGAAGGCAAAAGGGGGTCCAACCCGTTACTAGCATGGGGTGCCTAATAAAGTGGCCGGTGAGTGTATGTATGTATGTGTATATATGTATGTATATATATATATATATATATATATATATATGTGTGTGTGTGTGTGTGTGTGTGTATATATATATATATATATATATATATATATATACATATACACACAGTGTATACTTTAAGTTTACACTTAAAGTAGAGGTTACAACCGATATGTTTTTTCACGCCGATACCGATCTTTTGAAATCCGGGTCGGCCGATGACCGATTAATGCTGCCGATTTATTTTGGCCGATATTTGCTTGGTTTTTAACCTCTATTTGAAAGATAAAATGTAAAAGAAATGATAATTACTTAACATAGACACACTTTCTCAACAAAAACATTTTATCCTCTCAAAAAACATGTATTTCCTGAAACATGTCCTGTAACATGTATTTTTGGTTTGTTTTGTTTGTTGATGGACAAAGACAAATGGACATAACCTAATTATCACAAAAAAGGAGAAAAGAAAAACTTAACTTAAACCAATAATGTGTTTCACTAGTAAATTGCTGTTGAATGACAAAAACAACCACCAGATGGGAAGATGATATTTTACAAAAACTTTAAATGCACCACAACACACCATCCGTCTGTAACGTTAGTTGTTCTTCAGACAACAGCATCCCGCTGTTGGACCTTTTAGTCTACAGTGAAAAACCAGTCACACACTGTTTGGCCAGCATTTTAACCATGTTTAATCCAGCTATTAAGGAACGATCTGTGTTGTGCCTGAACGCGTTCATATTTTGGGCGAACGTGAACGGAACGCTCTGTATTGCTGGCTGATGAAAGTTACCTACTGTAGTTCATTCTGGTGTCTGTGAACGCGCGCTCTCTAGCTGTCAGTTTAACTTTATAGGGTGCCAGATTTCTATAGAGCCCTCCAGGCGAAAACCCGGATGTAAACAGGCCTTAATATGTAGCGAAAAAAAACACCCAATCTGGCAACGCCAACCACCATATCTAAAATCTTACATTTATGTGCAAATTTGCCTGTCGATAAAATAATTGTTGTCTGTGTTCGTATATGGGCTGTGGCAATAATAATAAAAAACGCTTGCAACATATGGAAAAAAACTGAACACTGATGTGTGAACTGAACTTTGAACTAAGTTAGTTCAGGTAGAAGGCGAACTTTCCCACCACTGCTAACGGTATGTAAAGCGATGTTTCTCTTATTCTAACGTCCGTTTTCTGAGCATCCGAGAGATGCACTGGCATAACAGTAGCAACAAACTAAAGCACAGAAATCCGCGTTGATATTCGTTGCGGAAGATAACGGTGGTTAAGGTTCAAGTGCCGTATTAGCATCGGGTCTGTCTATAGCTACCCGCTAGCAAAGCAAAGCCAGTCTGTCACTAACCTGTAGTGCGTTGTTTTTTTATTACTCATTTCTCTGCATTGAGTGACAACCCTCTCAAATATATGACACACAAACAGAACAAATAAAAGTCTCAGATTCACTCTGTAATTGCAAAATGATTGCTTATTTATTGTGACATGATTAGCAACTCTTCTGTGATAATGCAACTTCAACAACGATCCAAAGTAGCCGAATGTCTTGTCGCTTATTCAGGTTTTTTCTCGAAGTTGTCAGAAACATATCAACAGTTTTTAATTAAATATAAAGGAGTTATACGAACTGAATCATTGCCGTTAGCTCCTTAGGCACTGGATGAGGCCTGCTGCTCACTCGGCTGGAAAATGACTCTAGCGGCAGCGCGCGTAAAGCACGACAACACAAGGCTGCCCACAGATGCGCCTGACTAATAATCGGCTTGATATTCTGCGGATTTTGGCCGATGCCGATTATGTTAAAAAATGCCAAAAATCGGCCGATAATAATGTCCGACCAAATTAATCGGTTCAACCTCTACCTTAAAGTCTACATGAAATCAAATTTGACAAATCGTCTTTTTATATGGAATATTGTAGTGTTTATTATAATTGATTTATCTTCATTATTTTTTAAAAATGCATTTACCCTTATAATCTTTAATCAAATACCTTACCCTTCCCTCCCCCTTTGAAATTACCTCTCTTCTATTTCGGTCACGTGCCATGGCCAGGGTGCGGCCAGAGCTGATGAGGGTGCGGCTATTGGTGCACCACCTCTCAGACTGAATGTAAACTGGCATTTGCTGGCATTCAAATCTTCCTCCATTTTGTTTGCAACGCTCAACCTCCAACAATTCAATCAATTCCCGAAGGACGAAATCAAGCCCCACCCTAAATTTATTTATTTATTTAAATTTTAGAAGCCGCTTCACTCGAATACGTCAAAGCAAGGAAAAAATTACAATCTCAACTTCCGTTTCATGCCGACTTTAAATCACAGGGTTCTCAAACACCTTGGACCACCTTCATCACGCTGTGGTGACGCAATCAGCCTTTAAATGCGACCTCTGGAGGGTGAAGCCTTTGAATTGGGACATCCTTCGCCACGCCGCTGTGACACAGATCGACCTTCAAATACAGCCAATCGGGCTTCAAATACGGCCTTCGGAGACCGGAGTATGCAGCCTTCACATTGGGACACAGCTACAATCTGGTGGCCCGTGGCCTCATATGACCATAAATCGTTCTTGTCAGGCCCTGTACTCTGAGAGTCTCCAGTGAGTTCAAATGGAGTTTCCTGCATTTAATAAGAGATGAGAACACTCAGGCGAAGGAGTTGTCCAGCCTGATGGCACCATCAAATGTCTGTAGTCACTTTGCCTCGTCTTTCTACTGTCTATCTCGGGCCAGCTCACTGCCAGAGTTGGTTCCACCAAGTCTACAGCATACAATCATAATTTAAATGTTAAGTTGTAGGTGTAGGAATGGATAATTTGTTGTCTAAGGGCTCAAATGCTGCATCATGATAGATGGATATTTCAGCTATTCACAAATGTAAAAGCAAAAGTAGAGAGGCAACAGATGGCCTGTTAAAAGTACTAACTAAATGCAGTGTTGACCTGAAACATGCATGGTTAGAGGAGGATGTGGAATGTTTGGTGGTTGCAGGCAGAATAGATCCCCAGCAGCATTTAGGATGTTGGTAGAGTATTATGGAAAGGATGTGCAGAATTATTAATGATGAGCTCCAATCCTCTTTCTGACACTGCCTCCAGTGAGTCCCTTGTGAGTCTGATAACAGACTGGCCTTTTTAATTAGTTCGTTGAGAGGTCTGGTATTGCTGGTGCTGGTGGGCTTCGAAATCACACTGGCCTTTAAATGCTGCAGTTGCTTAATGCATATTAAAAGACATGAGCATGTTCTGAAAGGGCATTTATTGTACAACATAACTATTATCCATCTAGTCTTAAGTTTAAGTAGAAGAAGGGCTAAAGTTAGTACCTTTCCCATCACTACACAATATTTTTATTTTTAAATGGCTCTAAAAATGCCATGTGGGTAACCATAAAATAGTATAGCATGTCTTTTTTGTTACACCTTGTGAGTGTACCACTAATCTATATATGACTGCATTGCTTATGACATCATAAAGTAAATCCACCATGTCGCCATATTGGTATTCCTTCACATTCTATTGAATTAATAGGAAATCATCTGATTTTAATAGTCTGATTCTGATTTTAAACATTACCTAACAAGTCAGCGTTTTTATATCTGAAGACCCTGTACAGTCTTACAATGCAAGTGTACTAAACATTTAAATGGTTATTGGTTTTAAGTCTGGGAACTTCCCTGGCTTTTTAAGTTACATTCATCTTAATAATTATAGTAGCAAATATCAGATCAACTGATGGATGTGACATCTCCGCATATACATGTTATAGGGATGGGACGGTATGAAAATTTAATATCACGATTATAGTGTCCAAAATTATCGTGATTATCAATTTTATCACGGTTTTGTTGAAATTAGATGAAAGTGTTCAAAAAGAACTGATACTCACACTGAAAACATTTCAACAAGTTTTATAATTGAAAATCAACAAACAACAAATAAAACAAGCAGCTCTGTGCAGTTTTTTAAGCAAGATTCTATTCTATGGCATTTCTTTCTTTATAATGTCCGTCGTCAATAGCAACGCATTATTACACAGCGCACATCCATATCAAAACGGACGCACGCTCTCGTTTCATTCAAACACAACTTGCCGTCTTGTGTCTCCGGTTTTTGATTGTATTGAAAATGAAATCAGAGTTGATTTATTGTTTACAGAGTTTGATAATATTGGTGTGATATATCTTGTCTGGACGATTGTTTTACAAAATGCATTTATAAACAGGTAAGATTTTAAACATTATCTAATCTCATTATCAATTCAATATGTCCCCGTAATTATGTGGTAAAAAATAAATCGGTGTAATACATGATGCATGCATATACATTACTATACCTTAAAACGTCACTCTTAATAAGTCTTATTTGAAGTTGTTTGTTCGTCTTTGGCTCAAAGCCACTTATTGCTGCAAACTTTTCTTCGCGGAAACTTCACGTCTACTTCAAGTCAGTGACATAAAATGTTTAAACTCAAAACATTTTGTGCCCAATTGTTTCCCAGAAGTAGTTTTGGTTTGAGGTCGAAGTTAACTTGTCTTGCGTTCGCTATACAACAGTGGGTGATGGTCAGACGACTCGGCAGATTTGAAGTGTTTCTTTTGCACAGTGACTTTTTGTTCAGTCAGACAGGGTGACTATCCTCGATCAAGTTTCCCTCAGGACTTTTGTAAAAGCCAAAATATGACCACACCTCAGATTTGGTCCTCTTAAAAGGCTAGAAAAAGTCTCCGAGCACGGTCGCTGCCTTCCGCCATTCCTTCTCGAATAGTAATTAAAAAATAAATTAAAAAAACACTGCGTGCAGCGTGCGCCTGCGTCAGACTGGCCGACGGGATTTACAGTGAGTTATTAAAATCGCGATAATCAAACACGGTTTTAATGATGATTCAATTTCAAATGATAATACTAACCGTCAGTATATTTTAACGTGCTTTATCGTGAAACCGGTTATTCGTCCCATCCCTAACATGTTATAATGAAAATATTCATGCATTGGAATGCTTAGGTAATATGATGTAAAATTAGAAGGCAATGATGTGGGACACGCTATAAAACGGACCCAACGTTGCCTGACGGCTGACCTACACCTTGGTGTGACTCTGGCTTTAGGCTGCTTCTAAGTGCTGACTAACTGGCCTAACCAAAACACCTGAGCCACTCCATTGCATAGCTCTGGCAACAACACAGGACTGTAGTGTCTAGCATTATGGTAGCAATTTTGTAAAGGCAAGCACCACTAGCATTTTCTTCAGAAATAGGCAGAACTGAAGATGTATGATATCATGTGCCTGTTTATCAATCAGGGCAAGAGTTCTGCAATCGAAGAGCTTCAGGCATTCTCATAAAGGAGGTGGCCATGCAAGACTGGCAACGGAATTCTTATTCAGTGAGGTGTTTTCATATCTATTAGCAATCAGGCCTTTGAGGCGCAGATGTTCTTAGAAATTGTCACCCACTCAGAGAGCATTCAATGTGTAACATCGTTACAGTGTGACCAATTTACACCGTGATACTGCTCTCTTCATATTGTTTGTTTAACTACTGTTGAAAGATGTGAATGAGGGGCCTGGGAGAAAAAAAATAAGGGATGACTTTGGCTTGATAAATTGAGAAGGAAGTCAGGTTTTCTCCCGCCACAGGAGCTAAATGCCACCTTCCTAATTAGTCCCAGGGGTCCCCGTAGCCTGCTGGCCTGAAGAGGTGAATGTCTCCATCTCTATCATCGACAGCATCATTTCACCTTCACCCTTCATTGATCTCTCAATCATGCGTGCCAGGGCCAGTCTGGGATGAGAAGCATCTGAGAGAATCATGAGATGGCCCTCTTTAGCCCTGTAATATAGCACACAGCACCCTCACACTGACCCGTTTTATTTCATGACCCAGTGCTCATGCTCACTCAGCAGACTAATGAAGTGTTTGAAGCATTTCTGCATTTTCTATAATGAGCTGACAATAAGTGATATCTTGAGTGTTCATCTCATCAAAACTCCGAGGCTCTTCAAGTTAGAAGTATGTTAGTTTCAAGGGCATATTAGAACCACACTAAACTTCAGCTGACAGCTTTGTTAGCCACTATATTTTCATTTGAAGGGCTGATGAACTGAGAAATCAAATTTTCCTTGAGCTTTTGACATCTAAGGCCCTGTCCCAAATGGCACACTCCGGACTTGTGGACTTCCTCAGAGTCCACACTTCGAGTGACGTCATGTAGTGCAGACATATAGGGCCCTTAGCGCGAGTCCGCGAGGGTGCATTGAGAGGTATTTTTGGGACAGACTCGATCGTCACGCCGGAAACAGGAACTCGTTCCTCACGCCTGTGAAAGCCTTATCCCTCTCCATACGGAGCTGAATAAACTTAAAGATCATCTCATCAGTCCCTTTATTAGAAATATATAATAATTATTTTTTATATAATAAAAATAATATAATAATTATAATATATTTTTTAAACAGGATTTATTTTATTTTCCCAAATCTTATCCATGTGAACTAAACAGCCTGCTTTTACAGTTCTATAATTGTAAATGCCACCTGGGCATTAGAATAGATGTCATGGTTATCTAAATGATAAATACAGTTGTTCATAATAATAGCCTACATAATATTCAATTTTAACACAAAATGAAGACGAGTTTAAGAAAAATGTATAGGTTTCAAAATGTATACGTTTATATGACTCATTCGTCATTCAGTTCTATTTATGTAATGAATCATAATGCAATCGTATATTCAACAGCTATTATTACGTTTGAGATACAACCACTGGTCGATAATATGTTTGTATAAACTGTAATTAACAACTGGTAAAATGTACGCCTATGTCATAAAAACATAATTAAACTCTTAAATATTCTCTTCTCAGCCGTTGTTTACAGTCCGTGAGTGAAATCTCCTCCCATCTGTTGTCTGATTGGCCTTTCGCAAGGATTCCTGGGTAGTTAAAGTGCGTGGAGCCTGCATCTATGCGGGCTTCGCGGAAGACCGCTTCAAGGGTACAAAGGTGGCGCTGCTGAGCACACTTCAGAGCATTAAAATGCCAAATGGGACAGCCTACGGACTCGTGGACTCGGCGAGCACGCGCAATTTAAGTCCACGAGACCGCAAGTCCGCGTGAAGTGCGCGATTTGGGACAGGGCCTAAGAGGTCATCATATTATAAGAATATCCTGTAAGTAGGGCTGTAACGATTTGGGCTAAAATCATAATCACGATTAATCGAACAAGTCACCTCGATTACGATTATTGAACGATTTTTTTTTTCTTTCTCATATGTCACTGGCAAGGCTTATTCTGTAAATATGTATGTATTTTTTTAGTGCATAATCTTTGAGATTCTAAAATAAGGAAACACACAGATAGCTTTTAATGCTTATTAAATATTTTAAAATAATAAAAAATGTAGAAAATAGTTATTTTTGTAAATAAAATAAATTATTGTAAATATTGCCATCTAAAAAGTAAAATATAACTTGTATAAAACTAAAAAACTAATCCTTTTCATATTGTATGGCATCTGTAAATGCCTGTGTTATCGTGAGCTGCTTTGTGGAGTGGAGGCACTTGTTGCTGGGCGTTTGTCTGTCTCTCTCTCTCTTTTTTTGCGTGTTTCTTTGGTAAAAGCAGCTCCTGTTGCTGAGTTGACTCAGTATTCTCAGGAATCAGAGAGTGCGTTCACACACAAGTTACCCGCAAAGACACTTGACATGTCTCAGCAGCGTCTATAGTTTGCTTATGAGTTGCGATTTCTTTTTCGAAAAACCACGCTTGCGCATTTGTTTTTCTCTGATTCGATAATAAACTCAGCGCATTACGTACCGTTTCACGCTGGCGAACGATCCCGGCTTAAACGGCATCATTAGGCTGCAACGCGACATTGATTACATTACGGCTTTTGTTCACACAGCGCGCGCTCCGTGACTGAACCATGGACTGAACACAGCAATTGTTACTCTGTCCCCAACCTGGCGGCACCAATCCCGGGCCGTGTTTGCGCTCACACAGGTGTTTGTTCTGGCAATTTCCCGGGATCAACGCGCTGTGTGAAAGGGGCTCATGTTGTTTCAATGTCGCTGACTGGACGGGGTGGAGTGACGTGACTACTATGTTTAAGGGGAAAGTACGTTAACACACAGTGGGCGGATATATTAATAGTATTCAAAAACCGAAATAACCGACATGGTAAAATCACGTCGGTTATAGGCTCTGGATTTCGGTTTCGATTATTTTTCGGTTAATTCGTCCAGCCCTACCTGTAAGTTTCAGAACTGAAAACATCCTTGTTAGTCCAATAAAAGCTTTTATTGACACCAGCCTCTGCAAACGACTCGTTTTTAAAAGTGGGGAACTATGATGTCGAAGGGGTTAAAACACCACCCCCGCAGAAGAAGATCAACACCTACTTCAACACAGCCGGTTTAGCCCCGCCCACCGAATTCGCGCATTACACGCATAGCTAAGTAGCCTAACATACATGCCTACCTCGTGATGACAAACCGGATCGAGCTACCAACAATATAGAATATTGTGCAGTGCCTGGTTGTGGAAGACAGTCGCTGCATAGCTTCCTCTGGATTCCAATAGGACTGCATGGATAAACTTTTTATTTTTAATGACGTTCCAGCTGATGAGGGTAAAACATCGCCCGTCTGTTCGCTTAATTTCACTGAGGATTGTTTTGAAAACAAGACTGGATTTGCAGACCGATTAAGAGTAAAGAACGGTGCTGTGCTGTCTATATTGGATCTGACAGGAAAATTGTGCAACACACGGACTCTGGGTCGAACATGTATGGGCGAATCAGGTTGCCATTTGATAGGGCTGTAACGATACACCAAACCCACGATTCGGTACGTATCGCGATTTTTGACCCACGATTTGATTCGTATCGCGATTTCTATCACGGGGTGGGGCTTGGGGTGAAAAAATTGATTTTGAGAGCAAAAAATATAGGCCTACCGGTATTTTTATTAATTAACATTTGTAAAAACGTGTAGAATCTGAACGCCAAAAACAATAATAACTATGCAATTTATTAAACTAAACTAGGCAGTGTAGGCTGCTGCTTTTGGGTTGTTTTCTGTGCTCCAACTATATTTATTTTTTATAAGGCTAAACCCTTCTTGTTTTGAACTTCATGTATGTGTATTGAATGTTAAACAAGTTCATAATGTAATCATAACAAGACTGTTTTATCTTGGTGATGTGTAGGCTAGCCTACAGAGGCTTTATACAGACAGTGAATGAGAGAGATCAGCAGAGCGTGTGCGATTACCTGCGTCTGTCTTTTGAAGTTGTGAAAAGGTTGGCGTGTATCTTAATTTTAACATTCACGTCACAGGTATTTCCCATAAATGTGCTTCAGCAGCAGCGCTGGTCAGCATCCCACAGCGCGAGGAAGCCGCGGGGAAATAAAATCACAGAGTCACGCATTGAATCAATGCCATATTGGTCTCTCAGTGAAGTATCAGCTTCAGCATTACCCATGCGACGCGTTGCTGCTCAGATGAGCCTTGAATAGTGGAACTCAAAGTTAAAAATAATTAACACCTTCATTACATCTCTTTTAATGAATCAGCTTTTTGAACGTGTTCGTTGAATGAACTGTTTAATGACTCGCTCAAAGTCCGTTGTCATAACAATGTGCGCGCTGAGTGAAAGCCTTTCAATGCGCATATAGACGCTGTTTAGTTTCGGTTACAGTGGTTAATGAAAATGTCCTCGTTTTTGTCCACATCGTAAACATATTTATATAACAACAAATACATATAAATTGAATAAATAAATAAATGGCGGTAATAGGGCATTTCGCGCTATTGAGCCACTCAACATTACCGCAAGGGAAATTCCATAACCGCGACAGCCTTCGCAGAAGTGAACGCGCCTAAGAGAAATGCACTTTTCATACGGATTACATAAGCAGAGAGCAGTCTTTTTTCTTTCGTTTTGAATTGTTCTTTTTACTAGACATTTCTATAGCCTATAGGCTATATATTTCTCAGGTCTATACGCTTATAGGGTTTCGAATTCATGAGAGGAGCTCCAGTTCAGGCGCCGCACCTCATTGTCGTGATTATCTGTAGTAGCTACATTTTCTTCTTATTTATTAAATCCAGGCAATTGGTTGATGAAACATTTCTTAAAATTGAAATACAATTAATAAAAAAACGAAATTCAATTTAAAGTAAGTCTTTGTGCTTTCTATCTGAATTCTCTGAAAGTTTTAATGCCGCTTCCAGAGAACTGTCACGACATTGTTTTTTTTCCCTCAAACACGAAAAATAAAACAAAATAAATATTTTATGTTCTGGGGAGAGCTAACCCTTCATCCGGTGGGTAGCCTAGTATTACTTTTGGTTTGTACAGTGTAATTTACAGAATTATAAAAAATAGGCTATATTTTTTCCACCTAAATATTAAAGATATGTTTTGTGTTCGCGGCCGTGTACGCGTGCGTATTTCCCTCATATTAAATATAAAATGCATGTGTAGACTTATATTTTTCTAATGTCTGGACGTACTGGATTTTATTAAGGGAGTAGGCTATGGATATATAAACAGAAGTGTCAATATATTGGTATTATGCATTTTCTGAGAATGTATATTATTTTGATGGATTTAAGTTTTGGCTAATTTACCCTCAACTAGTTTTGTGATGTAGGTCTACATATTTTATAATGTTAACTTCAAATAATATTAATAGTAATTTAAAGATGTAATAGCATTGGATCTGGACGGGAAGGATAACTGGGAGGTGGAAGGGGTGTGTCGATCGCGATTCTGCCTTCTCACATCGCGATACGGATCGTGGACCTGAGTATCGCGATTTCGATTTTATATCGTATATCGTTACAGCCCTACCATTTGACAACATTGGACGTTTTCCCCACGTGCACAGACGGTTAAACTCATTATAATATGCAAAACTGCTATCCACTCACAGCAGTGGGCGTTTATTTCCAAGGCTTCAGTGCGACACGCCCATAAAAACCGACCATTTTTTCAGGTAGGCTCACAACTTGGGTACAAAATAGCCTATTACTTATTCATTTTGATGATATTGAATGCAAAAACCAAGCAAATGTCATAAATTGACCTCAGACAACAATATAATAAAATTTAAAAAGCCAGTTCATGACCCCTTTAAATATATTGGAAGTATATTATTAAATGTATTGGATGGATATTAAGTTTATTTTAACTTTGTGAATTTTTAAAAATGTTATATATTAGTACAGTTAGTCTTTAGTACAGCTAAAACCATTAACCTGATGATGATGATGATGATGATGATAGTAATATAATAATAATAATTTAGATAAATGGTACTAGAATAAATCAATGGAAATCCCCCTTACACCATTTTAATGGATCAAGTGATTCATTCTGATTGATTTGGGCTTCTGTCTGGTATTTGATGAGGAAAACATTGAATAGATATTACAAAAAGTAGCTTTAGAAAGAATTATTTTGTTTTAGCATATAATTTATTTCCATTATATCAATGCTAGGCTGCATTGGATGCGCAGGGAGTTCTCGCCCAGAAACCGGAACCCATACCGCCAATCCTAACTGTATGCTAATTTCAATCGTATTTGACGAATAGTGATCCTGACAGCTTTAACAAAACTGTATCTATCATATTTGGAATTTATTAGGAAAGAGAAATGTATAAAAAAATGAAAACCTCTGCTTCAATTATTTAAGAGTTGTATGTGTTGCTGCAAAAGCTGCACTATAATCTTTACCCAACTCACGCTCATGAAAGGAATGAATAATCTCTGAAGAGGGTAATACTTCATGCCCTCACACACTGATACTGTGAGACACAGAATTAGGCCTGTGTGCTGTCAGCAGTTTGAAGGCCCATAGAGACACTCTGGTTCCCTAAGTCAGCAGTGTAAGCCAGGCCAGGGGTGCAGACACTCTATCTTATCCTGAAAACTTAGAGCCGACTGCTATGCAGAAAGCATTTTATAGACATTTCTTTGGTGTTGTCATCTTAGGTGTCTTTACACTCCAGAGTCCAGGAAATGTTTGTAGTTCAATGCAAGTTCAGCTCTATTAAAAGCATTTGTAGCGGCATGTTTATAACTATTGATGACTTGTATCGACTAGTATCTCATTTTAAAAATGTGATTTAAATATGTATTTTTTTATCACCCCAATATAATTTATATTGTGAAAAATGTATTTTAATTAGGGCCTATCTTTATATTTTTTTATTTCATAAAACATCCAAGCAGTTAAACCCAAATGACTTCTCAGTGATGCGGTTTGTTGGGAGATACTGACTGTTTTGAATACTGAGTACAGTTAAAGCCCCAGCTGTCAGTATCGTGTTATATCTACTCTGATTGCAGAGAACAGTCGCCGTTTCAGTTTTGTGGATCAAAGCCATCCATGATTTTTTTATGTCAAAATTTAGATCTTGTATGTTGTATAATGGCTTTTTTCTCCTGACCATTTCAGCCATTAGAGCTGATTTGCCTTGTCAGTTAATTAGCTTGGTGCTAATGAATCTGAATGGTGGGGCTTAATAGTATTTAATGATAAAATAGTGTACTGCATTATCTATAAAAATAGTGTATGATATTTGAAGATTAAAATTAAACTTTTTACCATTTACAGCCAAAAGACGACCAATGTAGCTAATTCATGTAGGTCATTCTTAAAGCTGCAGTCCATAGGTTTTCTCAGGGGGTTAAATTATATTTAGATTATTTATATATATATATATATATATATATATATATATATATATATATATATATATATATATATTTAAATAATCTAAATATAATTTAACCCCCTAAAACCTATGGACTGCAGCTTAAGCTAGAATGAATCTACTTATAGCTACATGTTATAATTATATATATATATATATATATATATATATATATATATATATATATATACATATATAGCATATTGTATATATATATATATATATATATATATATATATATATATACTGTATATATATATATATATATATATATATATATATATATATATATATATATATGATATATATATCCATATAATATACGTGATATATATATGTGATATATATATATATATATATATATATATATATATATATATATATATATATATATATATATATATTGGTGAGAAACTCTACATTTCGAATCAAAGAGCTAAGCCACAGCAAGACTTTTAAACACTGGCTAGTTATGTATTTTATCATATATATACATATATATATATATATATATATATATATATATATATATATATATATATATATATATATGTATATATATGATAAAATACATAACCAGCCAGTGTTTAAAAGTCTCTGCTTGGCTTAGCTCGATTCGAAATGGTAAGCTTGTAAAAAACGTTATTAATTCCAGTGGTACTGGTGGATTTTCCCAGGAGATTCGAGCATGTCTTTGCGTCACATCTGTACACATACAGTGTAAAGAAGGAGTCTCGGCTAGTCGGCTATATTGCGTGTGAGGATGTTGGAGGTGGAGATTTATATCCTTTTCTCTCAGCACTTTATATAATTAAACTCATCCATTTAAAGAATCTTCAGCGAAGTCATGGACATTATGAAAATGATATAAAAATGTATTATTTGTTATTTACTTTTTTAAATATAATAAACATCACAGAAACAGTTCCTTTTTTTACATTTTAAATGCATATTTTTACTTGTTAGTAGCCATAGACTGTAAAAAAGTCGCTCTTCTCCATCAGAGAGAACTGAAGCCGCCAGTGTCTCGATATGACGCTGACATATTGGGACCTGAGTCTGCGCACTTGCGTGTTTCAGGACCAGTCATGAGCAGTCGTGAGCAGGAAGTAAAGCCGCAAAATCAGGGCCGCGCCCTAATTCGCGCTGAATCAAACGCAAGCACACGCTCTGCACTTTCATTAAGTGGCCTCTGTCTGCTCCGTTCTTCTTCTATGATGTCTGCTGATTGCAGAACCTCGTTAAAATAAGGTAAATACAACAACTAGCCACATAGTCAACATTATGAAAAAAGTCAGTTGGTGCTTCAGTGACTACCTCGCACAGAGAACCTGTCAATCACAGCTCTCAATCATGATGTCAGAGCACCGTTTTTATCATCACATAACTAACTAAAACAAACTTATTTTAAAAATGAACACTTGGAATTACATAAACGTGATAGAAACTACAGTAAATGACAGAAACTATCTTTGGAAAAAGGATATGTGAAGTGTAATTTAATTGTTTAGTTGGTCTCGCGGCCCGTTGAATAACATGGGGAGGCGGGGGTTATGAGCTATACTAGGACCGGTCACAGGGGGCAGATTCGAGACGTTTTGGCTTCACTTTTGAGGGCTTGTGTGGCACGCTTGGTAGTAGCAATCACATTTTGACTTTTGATTGGGCTTTTGAAACGGCATCAATGTTTGTCAACAAATAGCATCAAATGTTATTTGCGTAATGTCTATATATTATTATAAGAGACACACTGTTGTCTTCCATTTCTACCACCATCCCTTTCTCTCCTTTTTGTGTCGTCGTCTTTTTTTCCTCTGAAGCTCAAGCCATCTCCTTGCTCAATGAGATTGAGCAATGCACCCTTTTTGCTCACCCATCCGCATGGCTGAATTAGCTGTCAGCAACTTGGTGTCACTGAACGGGCAACTGATGGAGGCACTGCACTTGTTGTCCTCTCCTAAGTTAGCCACACGCCCACAGCCATCTCTGACAGCAGAAGGTGAAGCAAACCAGGCCGAGCACGAAGCCCTGCAGGACTCCTGATGTGTGCTCAAAGAAATGGAGCTACTACAGCTGCAACACTGTTGCTTAGTTAAGCTCAAGTTGATATGTTAGTCTCAGACTCAGGCGGACACCTACAGACCATTCACTGACCATCTGATGCATATTGCATGCACAAATGGACAGTATGTTCTTGACCCTCCATCCCTCCCCATTTGACATTTGTTTTCCTAGCTTTGCATGCATTGCGTTTTGCATGCATTTGCATCAATGTCTTTGTGTATTATGTTGCTATGTAATAAATGGGATAATACAAAATATATATATATATATATATATATATATATATATATATATATATATATATATATATATATATATATATATATATATATATATGTATATATATATATAAGAAATAATGTGTCAGTCGTAATTGCAACATGAAACCTAATGCTATATATGTATATATATAAGACATACATTGCTTGAATAACAATTAAGAGAACATCCCCATCAGTTCTCTTAACTCAAATAAGCATGACAAAATTTGTGACTATCATGTCCAGTTTAGCTGCTGTTAAATAAGCCGAGAGTGTAGCGGAATTAGCTAGTAATAATTAGGTTACGTTGTTACAGTGTAGTTGACTGACTGTCCTTTTAACTTTTGACAATATGCCTGTATTTCTTTAATAGCGTGGGACAGCTATAGCAATGAGACGTATCATCTCTCCTTGGCCTGTTATATTGAAAATGTATGTTTTACAATTTGCAGTATGACGTAATCCATTGCTAAATTATGGCTCATCATAGACTAGCTAACCATAAAGCTAGCTAATGCCACTATCATCAGTCTGTTCTGTTGTGACAATAAAAGAAACAAGTTTGTTTTTAAAATGCATTAAATTATTTTAGTTAAAACTCATAAATAACTACAAATAACTAATGTTAGGGAAATCTGTTAATGTTTTGTTGCGCGTTTTTGAAATAAAAAAATAAAAAAAATATCGGCCGATATATCGGATTTTAAAACCCCAAAAATATTTGCATCGGTATCGGCCTTCAAAATCCTTTATCGGTTCGGGCTCTATAATGTAGGATATTTAATTTAGACCTGCCCTTAAACTGCACATAAAAACAGTTAACCACCTTACATGTCATCTAAAAGTCTCTTACTGTCGAATTGGGTGGTTTTTGGCCTGAATAATTTGTGGCTGTTTTACTGCAGAGATTTGCTTTCTGCATAAGCAGTATGGTTAGTGGCAGGCAGATAACATTAATGCATGGAGCAATTCATTTGCAGGAATCGGAATGGTTTCATGGTTGAGGTTTTGAAAGGGAGGTATCTAAATCTAGGCCACTGCACAATGGGCTGAGGATTTGGCCACTCTGCCTCACTGTCTCACTCTGCTCCCCGCAGAGTGTCGTCTGACTGCTGTAATTTCATTAAGCTGTGAGCCCTCACCATACATTGGGTAGTGTAACACTTGCTAATTGGGAACAAGCATTAGCCAAAGCTTGTCTTGTCTGCCGATTTGAAAGGGAAGAGACAGTGATCGCCCCCTAGTGCTGAAAATCCCTGGGGTTAAGGAGGCAGTGAGATCAAGTGGCATCAAAGCACTGAGTGCGTTTTAATTGGGACAAGAGGATTTACTGAAGCCAGCTTCTAGCAAGATGAGTCGGATAATGGAAGAGATTGCGAACAATAGCTTTAAGACATGCTTGCGGGCCAATCACATATTTTTGTCAGTTATTTTTGGCACTTTATGGTGAAATGCTAGTCTGGCTCTGCCCTCCGACTTACTTCTGCTCAATTTTCATTTTCCTTCAGTACTACGTCTGGGCTTGTGTTGTATAATTTGGTTTTCTCCAATCAATTTTTTACAGTTCCAATCAGCGAACCGTTGATGTGTACTAGTTTGAGTCATCAAAAGTCAAGACCAAATATTAGTGGTTGGTTATGGCAGATCCAGAGTGACTCTGTTAAGTTTTAAAACTATTGGATCTGCCCAGAGTACCCTTCAAGAAAGTTTGTCAATGGAGCAAGGCCAGACTCTCTGTGCAAATTAAATGCACAAGTCTGGGACCAGACAAATGCTGCTCTAAATGGAAAACTAAATGTTGAAATAAACTATTTTATGAAACTGTGTTTAGGGTACGTTTACACAACCAATGATGTATCATTATTTCTATGTTACAAATATTCATATTACAGAAGAACTGTGATAAAAGTTCATAGTTTGGATATAAACACTATTTTGATCGCTGACGTTTGAAAGTAACATGGTGGTTCTAATAACGATCTAATAATGATTGTATTCTGCCCTACAAAGGCAAAAGCGCAGTAACTACACATTTGGTCAAAAATGAGTGGGCTTTATGATGTGTTCTGTCTTGTGAAAAAAATCTGGGTTAAATTATGTCCCGTTTCGGAGATGCATTACCACATAAACTACCTATAACATGTTTGAATGGCTGGTATAAAAACTTTAAAGGCTTTTTCTTCATTTCTTTGTTTGCGTAGTTACTGTACTTTGCCTTTGTAGGGCAGTATTGATTTACATCGTTACGAAAAGTGATTTTTAAATAATGAAATAGGCATTGAATCTTTAATTCAAGAGATTCGCTCAAAAGCACTGATTCATCAGTAATGAAACGAGTGAAGTATTTGTGAGAATTGAATACAAAAAAACATTCAGATTCAGTAAACATTTAAATAGACTGCAGCAATTAACATTTGTCAGAACATCTGTAAATGTTATTTTGCTTACTTGTCTGTTCAGAATCATGAAAAAATATATTTGTGTTTCTCAATTTATCCAGAATCGTGCAGCTCTATTACTTAGAAACTAGGCTATATCCTGACCACTTTAGTGGGACATTTTACAGATCCCTTGGTTGCTGTTCCATCACACTAGGTAACCTGTCCCTAATACAATATTAGACCCCATTTACACCTGGTATTATAATGTGATCTGTATCCAGATAAGTTATCCGGATAATAAAAAACACATGTTAATGCAAGGTGTAAATACGTTGTGATCGGATTGTGATCGGATCTGTCTGACCACATCTGGAGGTTGTCTGGCTCGCATTGTGTTCGGATCTTTCCTAGGTGTAAACGCAATCTGGTTGTTGAAACCACATGTATATTTTACTCCTCCCAAAAAATGCTAAAAAATAAACGAGTGAGAGCGTGTAATAGGCTATATGTCATGTTGTAGTCAGATATGACGGCGCTACTGCGACATGCATCACCGCAGATGAGCAGCTGAGCGTCTATTCATCAAGCCTTCGTGCAAACATCACAAATAAACGTGAAAGTAAGTCACAGACGCTTAACACACAATCATCTTCAAGTAAAGAAACGAAATGATCTTACCAGGGCTGTTGCCACTCTCTCTTATAATGATGTCTTTGTTTTTGAAATTAGCTGATGATCAATAAAATGCAGCTCATATCTGTTGCTTTTGGTGGCGTGCAATCCATTAAATCGGCATATAACGCGGGAGCTGAAGATCGGATTTATATCCGTTTTGCAAAAACACATTTATGTGGCCAGGTGTAAATGGAATCGGTAAGATCAGAACACTTATTATCCGGATAACTTATCTGGATACAGATCGCATTTTAATACCAGGTGTAAATGGGGTCTTATAGGTGGTTTGCAGTCACGTGATTGTGTTTACGCGCGGAACGCAGATGGAGGGCAAGGAGTGAAGAGAGCAATGGACGAGATGGAGGATAATCCGTACTGTACTACTTCAGACTCTATTACAAGAGAAATAAATAAACAGAAAATTGAAACATATGTTGGACGTGATCCTTACATTATGAAGAGGACCGATTTTCAACTGAATTGAGAGATTTGCCTGCCATCGAGGCTGTAGATATCAGCAGCTACCTCGTCTTACAGACATACTTTGACTTTACAAAGTTCGGAAACTGGTACGTTACACAAACAGCCACATAAGTGTATTTTAACACCTGAATAATGTAATAATAAGCCACATAAATAATGTATTAACTCACATTTGACGAAGTGATCACTGCACACACACACAGGCATTTTCCCATTCGGCTCCTCCCGAACTCGCAGACGTAGGTTGACAAGGCATTTTTCCCTATGTTTTTCTGTCAATTTCTTGTATTTTCCCCTCTTATGAACAACTTTTGGCACACGATAAAAACTCCTCGCGGTTTGATCGATTTGAGCAACCATGAACGACACAAAACATTGGCATTTTGAGTGTGTTATAGTGCTTCCTAATATAGAAATTCACTTCCTGCCCTCCATCTGCGTTTCGCACCATGACAACGCAGTGGCGTGACGTCACGTGAAAACAAGCTATTGGTCCAAAACTTTACTCCTTATAACTAACATCATATCTTTTGATTTGAATGCATTCTTAATCTTAGTAGGGGTTAGTGGTTTAGAAAAACCTGCAACCTTAGTTTTTGTGCAATAAAAGTATGTTGGTTTTGTCAAGCTACCATAATAGATCTTCTTTTATTATGACAGTATCTTTCTTTCTTTTTTCACATGGATCATGTAAATATAGTCACTGCTCTTAGTGTTTTGTCTGTTTTCTTAACTCTCTTTCCAGAGGCAAAATGAAAGACAGAAGCTTACAATTCCCAGCATAAGGTAGCACAATTTCAGAGATTGAGCTCTGCTTTTATGATGTTTGCTATTTGTTTGTTCGCTAAACGCCAGGGAAACACTCAGAAATGAAAAAAGCTTTTCAGTTCAGTTGTGGATTAACCTTTACAGCATTCCATCTTGAATAAATAAACTACAGACAGAGAAACAGTATTGCTTTTACATAAATGGGTAGCAGTTCACTTGCAGAAAGCTTCAGGTCATTTTTATTTTTTTTTATTTTTTTATATTTTTTCTGGTGTCTTGAGGCATGCGTCTTCCCGACAGGTCCTTTTTTTTTTCTTTGTTAATCCTCTTCATGACTGAATGATGAAATGAAGATGCAACCTCATTATACCTCCCACTCCTCAAACAAAGCTTTGCCTATTTGTACTTATTCACAGGGTTTTAAAGGGAAGCTTACGCTGAAGTCTAATCTGGAACTAGATTTTAGAAAATATCGTTCTGTGCTTGTCCATGCAAAATTCACTGCCAATTGCTAGGGTTGTTCTGGGTTGTTATGCTAGCATATTGCTACAGTAAGTGTTTTGTTCTGGGTCATTAATAAGTGACTGTGTTTCCTGCAACTCAGTGCTGCTGAATGCAGCGGCCTAGGAAAAGGAGTTATATTTTCCTCAAATTGTGAGCATATCTCTATAGCCTCTATGGTTTTGCGTTAGGTGTAGATAGTGTCAAATTACACTTGCTGTTTATAAAAACGTCCTGCAGTTAACGTGAATGATGTTAACAACACTGTGAGGCAGTTAGCTGTCACACAAGAGTAAAAAAGAGAAGTTATTTAAATTATATATTTCGAGCTTCATCAACAACTTTGAGGGTTAGTATTCTCTCATTTCGTACGAAATTCGACTAGCGAATCAGCGTTTCTATAATCGTTGTCTCCGTTTCTGAGAAAACGGATTTTATTAAAGTTTTGCCTCTATACACTTGGCCTGCAGAACGCGCTTCCGGAAGTAGAGACGCTGACTGAGATTCTTTCAGACACACGTCATCAGGGTTCGTGCATAGAGGCTATTGAGTTTTCTTGAGTGCATTAACAGTGCAGTATTATCAGTGTAGTCTAAATCATGAACAAATGTATTTTATGAGCTAGTTATTTTAATGAATACTTTAAAAAGACTGACAATCTCAGTCTGACAAATTCTTCACTGAATGAGCTTGCTGAATCAGTCTATCACTAAACTACTGTTTTCATTGATTTCAGTGATTCCTGTTTTTGAAAAATCCAAATGTAGCAGATAAATTAACCCCTTACCTGTCACCCCCCTTTTTGACAATTTACATTAAAATGCACTATACAAACTTAAATGGTTGTAATTCAAGAATGCTTTGGAATATATTCCCAAGTTTGGTCTTATTTTAAAGAAAACAATCAGCAGATTATTACTGAAGTAAAAGCACTTCAAAAATAAATTAAAGTATGAAAAAGTTATGGAAGTTATAATTTACAGTAAATCAAATATTATTTATTAATATATATTTTTAATATAAAATAAATATCTTACAAAATATTTTTTACAATAAAATTACTATAAAATGAAAGCTATATATCTAAACAAGTTGTGTTCCAAATTTAAAGTTGATATCACAAATTTTGAAGTTCCCATGAGATTTTGTTTAGGCGTTATACCAAAAATTGCCACCGGGTGCCATTGAATTCCATTGAATTTAATTGTATGTATTCTGCCATAACAAATTAATACATTTCTATCCAAATATCACTTCTGTCACTAAATATGGAACCTTGAGACTCAGACCTTTCTGACAATATGTGTTTTGTCAAGATTAGAAAAGGTTTTGATAATAAATTATGAAAGATGATGCCCAAAAGGGGAGGGGCCTAATACAAAAATACCGTTTCTATGGTAACGCAATGTCCAATTTCAAAACGTTTTTTACAGGAAGAATTCTGAGTTCGTAAGCTTTCAAATGATACCTAATTTATGATAACTACTAAAATATGTGATATAATAAAAAAGGCGATAAAAAATAATATTATATTTTAGAGGATAATATATACATATTATAATTTTTAGAGAATATTATTATACTATTTGTTTTTTTATTGAAAAATATTAGATTTTTTGTTTTATTATTAACTTTTAGCATAAAAACAGAATTTGCAATGATTAAAAGTCGATCAATTGGCTTTTTGTGACAAAGGTCAGAATTGTGACAAAGGTCTGTTATGAGGCAGATTTTTTAGAGGTGCACTCTTGTCAAAAATTTATCGGTTACTCTTCCTTCATAATTTGTAGCAAAAAACAGCAGTCAAATATCTATTTAGGAGTCTTAGACCTTTCCAACGATATATAGTTTGTCATAATTAGATTAGGATTTAATAGTAATAAATCGAAGTAAAGTTAGGCGTCCTGTATACGGGACGGTGACAGTTATTAAGGTTGATTTGTACACACTTTTCCATTGAGATGACTGGGAAAAAAGTGTCCCAATCAAACTGAATTTATTTACCCACCCAAGTTTTGTAAAATGTCAATTACATTTGTATTATTTATCACAAGATGCATTTTGTATGTGTTTTTCACCACTGTAAAGTGACTTAACAGACAGATATTTTCTGTGTACAGGCTGCAGATATGATTATTCCATAAAATTTGATGATGATTATTATTATTATTTAAATGCTCATAATTGTTGTAGCCCCAATTGCTTTAGCAAACACATATCTTGAGATGGCTGCAGCTCCATGTACTTGTGTGAAGCTTAAGGTCAACGTTATATTTTTAATTGCTCTGAGTCAGTGCCAAACATATGCTACATTTTGCCCTTGTACCTGACAAGGAATCAAAGGTTGCATGGGTAAGGGTCCACAGGCACCTTGTTTTTTTTTTGTTTTGTTTTTTTGTCGTCTGTAATGTCAGACTCGGAACTGGTCTCTATAGTCAGTTTAACACCATTCAACTGACTCTGACCTTTACAGACTCTCTTATCCCTCTGTTAACTACCTTGTTTCTCTCTTTATGTCATCTGCAATGGATGTAAAGTGTTTTGGGCAGGCCAGTGGCTGTCATTGTGGGTGTCATCTGCAATGTTTATCATCTGTACTTAGCGAATCGTTTTAAAGGCATTGGGCTGTAATGAAAGTGTGGAATTGGTGAGTGCTTTTGAACAGAGGTTTGTGGTCTAATGGACATTTTAAATAATTTTTTCATGGTTTTCAATCGCATCTTGATTGGTAGTGAGACCCAGTATTGATGCCATCAAACTCTGCTACAGTTATTATAGTTGCAGTTAGGACCGTGAAAAACAGAAGTTAAAGCTCACCTTGGACAAGAGAAAGGGAGTGTGGCATTTAGGCCAAAACTTGGAGGACAAGGACGTCATTTAAACTTGTTTCAGGTCGTAATTGAATGTGATGGAAATTGAACTGACTTGCAGAGCCAATAATAACTTTAAAATTCACTGTAGGGTTTTGCATTAGGACATGCCAGTCCAATATGGACTTTTTTGTAGGATTGGGTTGGTAAGAAGAGATACTGTACATTACCCCATGGTTGTACTGTCAAGCTCAAAAAGAAAAGGACCAAAATATCAGCACAGATGGTTCAATGCATTATATTTCAAGTCATCTGAAGCCATTAAATTGCATTATTTGAGGATCAGTATAGTTCACAGAAACCTTCCAACACTGCAGCTGTCAAATGTCACCATTTAGCATCTTCAAACATTGTCTCGTGTTCAGTTACGAAAGTTAGCATGGTAAAACTTTCTCTGAGATGTACCGGTGTTGCCGTTATTGCATAATCTGAACATAAAGGTTTGGGCTTTTGTTTAAAATGACTACTTTGCTGGAGATTTTCTAACTGGTTTGGTACTCTCTGTCTGATGAAAGCACTAGAGAACTAAATAAAACTCATTCACACAATAACTGGAATGATTATAAAGGCTCAGAAAACTGGTGGACAGATGTAATACGTGTTGCACACAAAGATTACATATTGTCTTTGTTCTGTAACTGTAAATTCCTAAAACAATTCATTTAAGAGAACTAAAAAATATTTATTTCTCATTATGACAAGACTATCACAGCAGACATATGTTTTTAAAGGGGGTCATAAACTGGCTTTTTAAATGTTTTTATTTTTGTTCTGAGGTCAACTTATGACGTTCGCTTGGTTTTTACTTTCAAAAACATAAAAATGAATAAGTTATGGGCTATTTTCTTCCCTAGTTTTTAGCCTACTTGAAAAATGCTCGTATTTTATGGGCGTATCGCATTGAAGACTAGGAAGTAAACGCCCACTGCTGTGAGTGGATAACAGTTTTGCATATTATAATGAGCTTCAACTCTGTTGTTGTTTTCGGTCGGTGCACGTGGGGGAATTTGTTTTGAAAACCACTGTTGTAAAATGGCAACCGGAATGATTCGCCCATACATGTTTGACCCAGAGTCTGATCCCGAATCGCAGGACAATAAACCAACAGCACCTCGAATACAACGGATACTTGTAGACACATACACATAATTATTAGATATCAAACGATCTGTAACAATGCAATGCTAGCCGAGTAGATTATTATTTCTAAAATAAAAATATTACTCACATAAGTGTGTTGCACCACTCCTGTTGGATCCAATATAGAAGGTACAGCGCCTTTTTTAATCTTAATCGGTCTGCAAATCCAGCCTTGAACTGTGTCTTCAAAACAATTCTCGGTGAAATTAAGTGAACATACGGATGATGTTTTACACTCATCAGCTGGAACGTCAATACATTTTTTTTTAACCAGGCATTCCTAATATTGGAATCCAGAGGAAGCTTATGCAGCGACTGTCTTCTTCCACAGCCAGGCACGGCACAACATTTTGTCAACGGAATGTTTATTGCTGGTAGCTCGCTCTGGTTTGTCATCACGAGGTAATTGGTGGGCGGGGCTAAACCGGCCGTGTTGAAGTAGGCGTTGATGAGCGGGTGGGGTTTTAGCGTCATTGACGTCATACTTCCACACTTTAAAAAACGAGACGTTTGTTGAGGCTGGTGTCAATAAAAGTGTTTATTGGACTAACAAGGTCGTTTTCAGTTCTGAAACTTACAGGATATTCTTCTAATATGATGATCTCTTAGATGTCAAAAGCTCAAGGAAAATTTGATTTCTCAGTTCATCACCCCTTTAAATTGTTGATCAGTTGCACACATTCACTTTCATTTTACGTCAGTTAGTTTCTTTTATCCGTCTTGCTGTAGAATGCTGACTGCTTTAATAAAAACTCTAATTGGCATATTTGTCCATATTTTTAAAAATGTGCTACAAAAGCTGTTAGAGGCAGGAACATAAAGAAATCAAGAGAGAGAGAGAGAGCGTAATGAGGACTGTGTTAGTGCTGAGACGGGGAAGTGTCGTACAATAAATTTAGAGGTTTAATCAGGAGAGGGTGAGCCGCCTGTCAACGATATTGGCCCGAGAGACAGGCGAGTGTTTACAGAGCCAGGTGCGCTGAGATAATGTACTGCCTCCCGGCTCCTGTCCTCCCTGCTCTTCCTCTATGACAGATGGGTGATAAATATGCTTGTATCTAATTAAATCAGCAGAGGTTATTGGGATCAATCCATCTCACCTGCCCCCCTCCTATAGTCCTATCAGCCATTAATCTCAGCTTTGTTTTATGTTCTGATAATGTTGACACTCCCGCCTGCCTTGAATTGCATCAAGTTGATTACCACTGAGATGCCACCACCTGGCATCCTGTTTTTTTGCATGTTTAAAATGCTAAAAAAAATGAGGCTTTGACCTGCGACATATGTTTTCTCTATTTAACAATGACTTCCTGCTACAAAAATTGTGGTTTCTGCTTAAGAGGCTTATTTTTTAACACAACATTTGCAGGGAAAATATGTATGACATTTTTGCATAATTGTATTCTGATTCATTAATCAACAATAGTTGGTAGATAAATAGTCTTGTAAAGATTACCTAATGATATGTTTAATGTCTTTATTAAACATACTGTATAAACCTACCTTTTCACATATTTTCTCCTAATTGTTTTAAAGGTTTTTTTTCTGTGTAAAAATGTTGTTAAATGTAACCTTAAATTTGATTTTATTTTAATCATGTAGCTACACATTTCTTTATCCAATTACCCATTCCTGTTTAAAATCAATTTGCCTGTTGCTTTAAAAAAAAAGAAAAAAGATTCACATTAAGGCCCGTTCACACTAAGCACGATAACTATAAAGATATCGCTAAAGATAACTATATATGCGTCATATAGTGACACTTTTGAAATTTCATATTAATTCCAACGCATATGGCACCCTTTAGCGTCAATATAACACGCACAGAGCTTTGTTCGGTTATGGTAGGTTTAGTTCTGGGGTAGGTTTAGGGTTAGACCACTAGAAGGCGCCTTCCGGCCCATATATATCTGCGTCTCATACTGACGCTAAAGGGTGCCGTGTGCGTTGGATTTAGATGAAATTTCAAAAGTGTCACTATATAACGCCTTGGGATGAGAACGGGCTGAAAATGGATGACTGCTGCTGCTGCTTTACATTAGGGCTGCACGATTAATCGAAAAAAAATCGCGATCTCGATTCAAACACAAATGCGATCTCATTTCTTAATGATGGCGATTCACTTCCGTCTATTTCCCTGCATTCAGATCATGCTGCATTCACGCGTTATATTGGTCAAACTCACAAAGAGAGAGAGAGAGAGAGAGAGAGAGAGAGAGAGAGAGAGAGAGAGAGAGAGAGAGAGAGAGACGTCTTCAAACAACATGAAAGTTGGGAAGACCGCAGTTTGTAATTATTCAGTTTGGGTGAAAGTGTGATGTCAGTCTGATTCTAAAAAAAGCTAAAGTAAACTAGCCAGAAAATATTAAATATAGCCTACACTCAGTGTTGTGCATGAACGCGTTAAATGAACGACGTTCACTGAACTCGTTCATATTTTCGCCGAACGCTGAACTGAACGAATCACTTTTCATACCATGAACGCGAACGAGAGCGTCGCTCACTCTGTCCGAATGAACGAGCAGCACGCGCAGTTCACGTTCACGCTCATTTGAAAAGTCAGGTTTTACCTCCAACTCCCGTTTTGAGTCGCCGAATCCAACCCCCGACAGTATTGTTGTAGATGTCTATCACCTCTGGGTATGTTAGACGAGGTCGAAGTATTCATAGTACGGGGTAACGTGAAGGCAGGGGGAGTTGCAATAGTATGCATACTTGGCGCGCGCGCAGAGGTAAGATCTGGCCGTGCGCTGCTCGTATCATCACTTATGATCTGCGCTTTTCCACAACGAGTGATCTTTTGAACTAAACAGGTCTTATCTACTTATGTTTGTGTGTCATATGAATATTAAATGCCCCATACATGGAATCAGAGTGCCTACTGTACGTAGTAAGTTAAGTTGTTCAGCGGGTAGCTGTTCATTTTCTTTAGACAAATATAATCAGGAACTGAGATTGTTTTATTATAATCAATGTAAATGGCATTTTCATCGTTTACTCACTGTGTACTTCCTTTTGAAGGTGTGAAAATGTGTTGGTTGAGTATTGCACATTGAGCAGGGTAAGCCCAAGCTAATATGACATTACAGTACATGACTACTTTGGTCTGGTTTACATAGTTACTGCCGTTCAAAATATGCTGGATTTTTGTCAGTAGACTGATCTTTTCCCCATGAACCTAAATATACCTTTTTAAAGTCCTGGGTAATTTGGTTCATGCTGGCTAAATAAAATTCACTGAACATACAGTATACCCTGATTGCACCTTATTTCCAATTGCTACATATCATGATTACACATTATTTAAGGGGTAATACATTATTTTTCTCCTGGCTATAATAATTGTCTCTTGTTTATTGGTACAATAATTTTGATTAGTTTTGGAGTGGCAGTGATTTGCAGCTGGTAATGGATGGTAAAGAGGTTCTATTGAGTAAGATAGTGGCCTAAAGAATTTAACAAATGAACGTGAACTAGTTCATTTTTAGATATGTGAACTTAGTTCATTTTTTAAAAAAAATGAACTATGAACGTGAACTAGTTCATTATAATCTGTGTGAACTGAACTTTGAGCTAGTTCTTTTTAAGTATGAACTGGCACAACACTGCCTACACTTTATTTTAGTTCATGTAATACACAGACAGCTACATAGGCTAGCCCCAAAGAGCCAGCTTAAACAATTTAGATTTTTTTAATTTATTTTTTGTTACTGCACTTTCGGTCTTGTGTTTTTTTTTTTTTTTCTTGAGTGCAATACATTTTGGATGAAAAAAAAGAGAATCGTGTAAGAGAATCGTGATCTCAATTCCCATGGAGAAAAATCGTGATTCACATTTTAGCAAGAATCGTGCAGCCCTACTTTACATTACAAAATATCAAAAGAAAAACAGGCGCTTTTGGGTACATGATATCCTTAAAAGATGAGAGGAGTTGGGAGCGCATCTAAACAGTGACTCTAGCAAGTCTAGTGTAATATCTAACAGTGGATTTAGCTGCCGAAGTCATGATGGGATAAAAACATCACCTTGTCAACACCTTTATGTATACAACGCCTTTTTCACTGCAACTTCAGCAATGTTGTCAACTAACGCTGGATATCATACCTGAGGTAATTTTGTAACATGCTAATTAGCATGTTACAAAATTACCTCAGGTAGGATATCCAGCGCTATGTGGATATTCTACCTGAGGTAATATGTTCTTGTGAGAAATTTGAATTTTCCGGGCATCTTTGGCATCGTGCACTGGTTGGCTACATTTTTTTTATCAGTCATATCATTTTCGATGCTTTCGTTGTAAAGACAGAATGATAGGATGTGCATATCATGACGTCAAAAAAACTCACTGCAGTGTTTGTATATTTTGAACTAGATATCGCTTATCTTTGTATTTGTGTGTGCGTGCGTGGTCTTAGTTTGTTTATTACACTCCAAGCAACACGCCCATATAACGGTCTGCTACCGGGGGTCTGTTTTCTATGTACTATTTTATTGCATAACCGAACAGTATGATACGTCACCCGGAAGAAACGTGATGTAAACAAAGAATAACCATGGATATAACAACGTTATTGTTTCATAAAATGCTCTATGGGATGTTATAGCTTGTTTTCACATGACGTCACGCCACTGCGTTGCCATGGCGCGAAATGCAAATGGAGGGCAGGAAGTTATTTTCTATATTTAGGAAGCACTATAACACACTCAAATGCCTATGTTTTGCATCGTTTATGGTTGCTGAAATCGATCAAACCACGAGGAGTTTTTGTCGTGTGCCAAAAATTGTTGTTCATAAGGGGGAAAATACAAGAAATTGACAGAAAAACACCAGGAAAAAATGCCTTGCAAACCTACGTCTGCGGTCGGGAGGAGCCGAATGGGAAAATGCCTGTGTGTGTGTGCAGTGATCACTTCGTCAAATGTGAGTTAATACATTATTTATGTGGCTTATAATTACATTATTCAGGTGTTAAAATACACTTATGTGGCTGTTTGTGTAACGTACCAGTTTCCGAACTTTATAAAGTCTAAGTATGTCTGTAAGACGAGTTAGTTGCTGAAATCTACAGCCTCGATGGCAGGCAAATCTCTCAATTCAGTTGAAAATCGGTCCTGTTCATAACGTAAGGATCATGTCCTGCATATGTTTCGATTTTCTGTTTATATATTTCTCTTGTAATAGCGTCTAAAGTAGTACAGTACGGACTTTCCTCCATCTCGTCCATTGCGCTCTTCACTCCTTGCCCTCCACCTGCATTTCGCGCGTCAACACAATCACGTGACTGCAAACCACCTATTCAGTGTACAATCAGCTTTCCATTCAATCTGGAATTTTTAGCAGTGGATGCGTGTCTGGCTCGTTATTACAAAATTACATAATATCTCATTGTGAATACTTCTCACCATTTATTCCCAGGATACAACCGATTGCTTTCCATATATCTACCTGTTTAACGTATCATTGAAAAGGGGGTTTGACTTGTCAAACAGTGGAGGATTTTTTTTTACCTCGACGATTAACTTTTCTGCAATGTCATCTGCCATTTTAAATGTGCGAGACCTTTAAATTAGAATGGATTCTGAATGGTTGTCAGTGTTTTATCGTTGGACAGCTGGAAAAAAATCGTTCTGAAAGTGATCCCAATGATATCGTTCCTCATATGTTTATCTTTATAGCTGTGGTGTGAACTCTGTTATTCTTTAATATGGAGAACAATTTTTAGAATTATTTCTTTATAGTTATCTTTATAGTTATTGTGCTTGGTGTGAAACGGGCCTTTAAACAAATGTTCTGTTTTAAAAACATCCGCGATTTAGATGTTTTTATTAATAAACAAATTGATTCCTTCATTTTATCAAGTCACACTTGAACTGTAATCCTCCATATTTCCTAACACTGTATATTGAGACTATCAGAAAATAGCTGATTTAGTCAAAGCAAATCTAGTTAGGGTAGGTTTGTCTTCCAGTTATCTTTTCCCATGTTTGATTGTGCATGTGGAGACGTGCTTTTACACATTTAAAGACTGCTGTCATGGCTCAGAGATGAGAGATCTGCTCTACTGATCACATACCTCTTATTCCAAGCACAGATGAGTGTTCTTCCCGCTGCTCCTGCAATTGAGATGAACTTCAGAGCTATAGTTCAGTTCTGCCTCATGAGAAAAACAACAAAAGCTAGAATTCCAGCAGATAAACGTCTGATAGTGGCAGCTTTTCAACCTACGCTACAAATAAACCTCCTCTGGAGCTTTTCTTCTGAGGAGAGGCACTGGATTTGGATACTAATAAAGGTATCGAAATCGGAATAGGGCATTGCTGGTGGAGAGATTGAAAAGACATTCAGTCTCTATTAAAGTGAAAGGTTTGAATAAACACTTATTGGTGTAAGTGTAGATATCAAAATATCAAATTAACACATCTCTCTTCTCAGACTGATCTCGTGAAATTGCGTGTGTATGACACGCCAATTCGTATTTCCATTTTTGGTGTGTGCTATCAACAGGCATAATCGCTTTTCAGTGTGTTTATCTACACCGTTGACTTAACGTTATTACTTTGAGGTATGACTTACCCTAACCCCGTCCCTAAACCTACCCGTCACTGGTGTTAATAGCATTTATGAGTCTTCCCCTACCATCCTAGAAAAAAATATCGCTCCCCCAGATTTAGATCTACATTTTACTTCGTTTCGCTCGGACATTTAACGGCGTGTACATACACATGGAATTACTCGGACATTAATGGCATAAACATACACGTGGATAGCTGAAAATGCATATTGATAATATGCCACTTGATTTGATTTGAAAGTGGCATATATGTTTACGCAAAAGTCATGATGTCATGTTGCCCTTCTTGCCCTCTCACCAAGAATGACTGTTTTGACCCCTTTCTTAACTCGTAATGTTCATTTCTTGAAGATTAAATGCAAAGATTATTTGGAGATCAGTTACTGTAGTGATATATGTGCTCTGTTTGAACTTTTGTAGGTTTACCCACACAACATGTATCTGATTGCCAGTTAATTCCAGATAAGCGCCACCTGCTGGAGATCATGCACTTGACACAAAATTAGTTTTATGTATGTGTTCTGGTGGGGTTGGTGGATGGTATTTTGTTTCTTTGTATTTTACTCGGAAAAGAATGCTCAAGTGGCTCTCCATAAAGCTCCTGAATGAGTTTAGATTTAGCCCATAAATGCTTTTCTATTCCTTCAAACTATTCATTTCTATTCCTTCAAATAGGGGGTTATTATTACCCCCTATTAAATCCATTAGATTTTTGTTCTGTGAGCACAAAAGAAGAACTTTTTAAGATGTTTAAGCTGCTCCTTTCAACATATTAAAAGTATTTTGTAGATTGCAGGACAAATAAAGCTCAGTACATTTAGCTTTTTACTTATGCTGATTATATTAAGAATTCTCTTCAGTTCATAAAAGTTATTAATTTGTGAAGATTATCTTGATGAACAGAACATAAATGAAAAAAATGGTGTATTTTTCCAGGATAATGCTAACTTCTGGATTTGCAAAAAAAAAAAAAAAAAAAAAAAAAAGTGTTCCCTGCAGCACTCTAATGTACACTAATTTTCAGTCATCATCTTTTTATTTAAAAAGTCCAGTTTGTCTCCCCATCAGATAATGTCACTGATATAGAGATGTGGACAACAGTTGATCATTAGTGGATAAAACGCCTCCAGGAAACCTGCTGAGCCCCCATGAGGGAAAGCCTTCCCAAAACCCTGCCAATTACACGGCCACCTGTCCTGGTAGCAGGATGCTGCCCTCTACTGTGCAGAAGGGAAACCAGGAAGAGCGAGAGATGCGCATAGACTTTAATGAGCTCCCATTAGACCTTGGTTTCAGTACAAAAGCCAAAACCTCAAACAGCTTCACTTGTCATGCATCCTCCTCTTAATACCATCAAAAGTAATCACCTGGAAAGGTGTTTGTGTGTCTGGAAAGAGCGCGTTATTTTACTAATTAAGACGAGCAATGCAAGCGTGACTGCTATCCTCTGTACTTCTGCTGGGAGAAGAGCTCAGCTTTTCCCCTCCATCAGATTGATGAAAAGTGTAAGATGCATGAGTGAGAGAAATGCATTCCTGCTGTGAATTATGTAAAGATGCTGGAGGGAGTTGGGTCTTTAATGGACGCTTTGCTCTGTGACACGGCTGAGCGTCTCCATCCCTCTCCATTACGAGCAGATTCAGCCTTCTGTTAGTGTTGCAGAGGACAAACACACAGCTCCAGTTTCAGGTTTTATCACTTCTTGCCTATTACACCCGCAACCTTCTGTCTACAGTATGATGCTTTCTCACTAGAGCTGAGCTTTATGCTGAGAACAAATAGCATGGCCAAACTACACTCTTAGAAAAAAGGGTTCTGTATATGTAGCATAGAGTTCTTCACTCAACTGCAAAGGACCTTTTATGCAAAGAAATGATAATAATGACAAGAAAGAAAGAACCCTTTTGGCACAAAGGTTCTTTATAGGCTATTATTCATTCATATATTAAATTATTCTGCAACATTTTGCAGTTGTAATAAAATTATTGTTTATTAAACTGTTTTAGTAACTTAATATCCCATTTTAATCATGCTGATTTTTGAAGGATAAAAACTGAAATGGCACTCTTCTGTGTGATATTGATTAATTAAATTTTTTAACCCCCATATCTTGAATTTTGTGATCATTCATGCATTGCATTTTAGGGGTTCCAAATACGTAGCGCTTCAGAACCTTTTAAGGTTCTATATAGAACCTTCTTCTTCTAATAGTGTAAACTATCTGAATAGTTTTCTTCTAATAGTGTAAACTACCATTATAGACTTATGCACAGCAAAATCTCCAGTGTTGAAATCCTGGTGTTAAGGACTCTTAGAGTAAAGAGTTAATTTTCTGGTGTTGAATTTCAAGGGATTAACACTGCTAGTGTAAACCGCACACTTTAGGTGGTGAAAATATTTAGAGTTAAATCTAAACAACACCAATAGAGTGTAACGAGTGTAACTGTCACATCCGGGACATTTCTGGGCTGGGCGCGACCAAACGAGCTGAACTTTTTTTCACAGACGCCATGTTCTTTGACTCGCGATGCAAGGTATACGAGGAGGGAAAACACAGATATTAAGTGTGTATCGCTTTTATATATGTATTTATAACATTTTGTTACATTATATTGGTTTATAACAATGTGTATGTGCTGTGGGCGGCTAAACCACTCTCAGAGAGGCATTTCCGTCGACGCGCGATGCAGAGGACACCAGGATGAGGTCGCTTACGGGAAAATGACGAAAGTAAGTGTTTTATCTCATTTACGAGATGTATTTTATAACATATTGATTTGTAGCGATATGTTAATGCTCTGCGCGCTTTTAACGAGCCGAAACTTTTCTCTAAGGCGACATCGTTGACTTGATACGGAGCTGACGACGCATGAGGAAAACTAAGTTAACTGAAACCTAACAGAACAACAACTCCACAAACTGCAGACCAACAATGCACGTGAATTTGCTACTTTATTTACTTATTTGGAGGACAAATTTTCTTAGAATGTGTAAGTTATTCTTTTAGATTAAATATTTATTTAAAATGTATTTATCAGATTCAATTTTGTTTGATGTTTGCATGCTTTCATGTTTAAATGTATTGATTTTGCTATTTGTGTTTGCTAGGAGCATAAATGATGCACCAAATGGCTAAAGGGTACCAGGCTTGGTGTTTAAAGACAGATTGGACAGATTGGAACATGGTGATGGTAAGATTTAACAGAATACACGAGTCATAATCATGATAAACATAATCATGTGCAAATCTTTGTTATTATTTGGTTGTTGTTATACAAATTTTTTTTGTGTTTTATACAACTAACTAAATCAATTATATATATATATATATATATATATATATATATATATATATATATATATATATATGTGTGTGTGTGTGTGTGTGTGTGTGTATATATGTTTATATAATGTATATATATAATTTAAATGTCTGTATTTACTGTAATAAAATGAGTTTTCAAACCAATTGTTTTCATGATTTGACGGGTAGATGTGTTCTTGCTGTTTAATTTTAGACTCAACTGATTGGAAAATCTCTTCCCATCACCTGCCCCCAACATCACAAAGCCTCAAGAAGGGAACAAAGATTCTTCTGGCAGCTGACTATTTATTGAGATTTCTTAAGGTGCGTGTCCTAATTTATTCCTACAGGGTTAGTTCACCCAAAAATGGTTATGTCATTACCCTCAGAGAGCTGGGAGCTTTCTGTCCATCCATTGACAGACCACACAAATACCAAGTTCAAGCTCCAGAAAGGTGCAAGTATCATTAAAGTACTCCATGCAACTCCAGTGGTTTAACATCAATTTTATTAAACCATGCAAGTGCTGTGTTTGCAGCAATAAAACATTTACCACTCAATTTATAAAATATTAATTTACAACATTCATGAGTTGCGTTCATGTGCACATTACAACTCGAGCATGTTGTTGAATGTGAGAGCAGATGTTGTTAAAGGGATAGTTCACTTTGAAATTAATTTTTTGATATGTTTTACCTCAAGGGCATCCAAGATGTAGTTGTCTATAATGCAGGTCTATGGTCACCACCTCAAAGAGCATGCACAGAGAAGTCCAGATTAAACATGATTTAATGACTCGTAAATGTAAGTACACATTGATAGCCTAAGACATCGAAACGAGCGGTTTGTGTGAGAAAACGAACAGCATTTATATTGTTTTTACCTCTTGTACCTCTTGCACAGTCACGTCCAAGTACTCTGAGGGCACGCGCACTTATCTCTGCGCAAGCACCGGAAAGCACTGGAAGTGATCTCTTGCGCGTGTATGTCACTCATTGTTTACACAGAGATTTCAGAAGTGTTATCCCTCACTGTGAAGTTCTAAACATATTTAGATACAGGAAATCGCAATGGAAGACGATTTCGATATATCAACAGACAACGTTGAATTTTTTTCACAATATTTAGATCACTTCCAGCGCTTGTGCAGACCGAAGCGCCCGCGCCCTCAGGTCACTTGGACGTGGCTGTGATTACACGAGGTAAAAACAATATAAATACTGTTGGTTTTCTCACACAAACCGCTCGTTTCGTGTCTTAGGCCATCAATGTGTACTTACATTTACGAGTCATTAAATCATGTTTAATTTGGACTTCTCTGAGCATGCACTTTCAGGTGGTGACCATATAACTGTGATCATATGACTGACAGACAAGAACGGTTTAAACTAAAAATATCAAAATTTGAAATACTGCAGAAACAAAGAAACCTACAACTTGGATGCCCTTGAGGTAAGATAAAACATATCAAAAATTAATTTCAAAGTGAACTATCCTTTTAAGTGAGCGTGCATTGAAGATTAATAATTGGTAAAGTTGAGGTTTTTTTTTTTCTTTTTTCTTTTTTTCGTGCAAACAAAGCACTATTGTTGCTTCGTAAAAAAATTTACATTAACCTCTGGAGTCACATGGATTACTTAAATTCCTTATACCTTTCTGTGGCTTTGGACGTGGTAGTTGAATAGGCTGTCAATGAAGGGACAGAAATGTTTTAGATTTCATTAACATTATGTTTATTAAGTGTTCTGAAGATAAGCAAAACTCTTACTGGTTTGGAACAACATAAGGGGTAATAATTAATGACAGAATTTACATTTTTGAATAAATTAAGTCTTTAATTTACTTGGAAAAAGTCTTAATCTAACCAAAATAGTTTATTGTTTGAGTCACGAAGGTCTAAGATGACTGAACTTTTTCCACCATGAAATACTTACTGTATTTATAAAACACAAAGGGTATTAATTGTGGTCTGGTTTTGTGTTGTCTAGGGAACCAGCACTCCAGGATTTTTTGAGAAAGTTGGATCTGCACAGCCTTTGCTGCTCTGTGAAACAACTATACATTGAACTTTACTGTTAGCAACTGGACACAACTGATCCACTCATATCCTGCAACTGTTCTTCATCTGCTGAATGTTGTTGACTCAAGCACTGCTGTACTGTTGCAAAGTTCGAAGGTATAGAGTCAACTTCACTGACACAGACTTATATTCACTCACATGTACAGGACTTGAAGTATTTCAGAGATACAGACCATTTGATGAGCAGCTTTCACATAATTCTGATGCCAGAAATGCCTATATTTTGCCTTCATTTATTTTAAAAGTTAACCTATGATGTAAAAGGGCTTGTTTGTTAATAAAAACTACTTTGTTAAAACAACTGTTTGCATTTTGCCATTATTTTTAACTTTACATCAAACTGAATTTTACTATGATCCCAGACTACGTTTACCATTTAAATTTGGATTGTTTTAAAGTGTATTAAATGTTATTAATAGGTTAAATGCTTTGCTTTTATTTTTGTAAATATTCCTTCTGTAATAAAGCACACAAAATAGTTGGATTTCATGTTAAACTTTACATCCTATGTAGTGTTAATATGGCAACAACTCGGTAGTGTTGAAATAAAAAACACCCATTTGGTGTTACATTTTGACACTACGCACTGGTGTTGAGTTAATTCAACACTAACCAGTGTTGACTAGTGTTAAATGTTAACTATTTAGAGAGTTGCTGCAACTCTGTCATAGTGTTAAATATTTAACACTTTGAAAAGTGTTGTTTTAACTCGATCTAGTGTGGACCAATATAGACACTTTTAAAGTGTTGAATTTAACTCTGTAGGTGTTGAATTAGCACTGCTGATTTTGCTGTGTGCCATTATAATGATTATAAAAGTTTGTTTATTTTGTGCAGTATGCTATTGCATGGGCAAGGACAAATACGAAATATTAATTATTATGGTTTTGTGGGTAACACTTTTAGCATCACCTTACATGTACTTAGTAATGTACTAGTACTACTGTAATATAAATTATGCCTAAATACAAACCCCTAATCATAAACATAATCATATCGTATTAGTAAATGTTGTTAATTAATATTACTCTGTACCTAATTGTGTAACACCTTTAAATTAAGTGAAACATTCATGTAAAATATTATCAAACCATTATTTTAAAACTGACTTAATGGAAGTTACTATAACTTCTATAGTGATTTTTTTTTAAATTATTATTATTTTTATTTTTTTAGTGTGCTTAAATATTTCATGTGCACATAGTAATATATCAGAAGTGTGTCGACGAGTGCTCTGTCTCACACACAACACACTTATTTGTGTATTGTCGTGCTTTCCGGGTTGGAATGTGGCATCCACATATTGTGGATTGGTCATAGTAAATCCGAACTTCCACAATCAGTCTTTTTTCATGTTTAATGTTAAATATACATATATGTATTAAGTACAACTGTTTAAAATAAATACAAGTATAGTATTTAAGCATATAATGAAGCATTATACATAATTATACACTGCAGTTCTAAAGTTTTTTTTTTTAATGATTAAGGTCTTGCTCATCAAAGCTGCATATCAAAAGATGTTATAATGTAGTTTATTCCTATGATGGAAAAGCTTATTTTTAGCAACCATTATTCCAGTCTTTAGTGTCACGATCATTTACATCTCTAATTTTTTTTTCAAGATTCTTTGACAAATAGAAAGTTATAAAGGACAGCATTTTTTTTTCTAAATGGAAATCTTTTGTACAATTTTAAATGCATTTGATGATCAATTTAATGCATTCTTTCTGAACAATATATTTATGTTTTTTAGTTCTTAATGACATCTAACTTTTTAATGATAGTGTGCATATACAAGTACATAAATACACTTTTTTATTATTAGCTGCTTCTAGAGTGATGGCACTGCAGTCTGCCATTCAGGATTGTACTGGTGAGGATGTGTTTGGGAAGTGTTCTAGTTTGGGTGTTTGTGTCAGTCACAGTGTAGACGACCCTGTTGATTTGAAGAGAGTGTCCTGGTTTTGTCGTGTGAGATGGGATGTCAGGCCGAGTGTGGTTATTGTCGGTGGATGATGTTTTAGAGCAGTACAGCTGATGCACAGAGGCTTGTTAAGACTTGATCAATATTTTAAGTGGCTTATTTAATGCACTGGTAGGCGTGCACTGTTGAAGACTGATGAGTCTATTAGCAAACTGAGCTTTGCATAATTGCTGTGTGGAAAATGAGTGTTTGATATAGTGCGATGACTGGGGAAAGATTTCATTATTTTTTTGCTTGGCTTTTGTTTTGCAGGATTGCAGTGCATTTCCATTATAAGTGCATGGAGCGTAAAATTTCACTCTGTTATTTAGTTTCTTTACACTCCAGAAGATATCATGCCATTTTAAAACTTTATCTGTTCTCCACCCAAAAATGTAATGCTTTGCTTCTGGTTTTATTATTTACTTATTTCTTTTTTGTTCCAGAGAAGAAGAAAAATACAGGTTTGGAAAACAGAGAAAAAAATACACGTTCACTACATTGTAAATCTTGACAGAATTTAGATTTCTGGGTGAACTAACCATTATTTTAATTACATATTTAATTATTTTGATTAAAAATCTATTAGAATGCAAAAAATCACTGGCATGCCCACATTTTATTTTTGTGTTCTGGTACAGTGATGCATCAGAGAGTATACAGGTTTAGTTTGTTTTTATTTATTAATTTCGGAAATGGTATTGTAAATGGTACTCTAATATTTGGTGTTTCCATCCTGAACTCTCTTGGCTCCATGTGAACCACAGGAGAATTCTTGTTTTGTTTTTGAGTGTTGGTCCCTCATGAGAAACAGTTCAAAATAAAGGTCCTTAATTGGCATTGATGGTTCCACCTTTTTTTATTTGCATGATCTTTGTTCGAACTATACCGTGTACCTTTGGGGGAGCCCTTTTTTTCCCAAAGGGAGGGGGGGTTGTGCACTTGCGCGTGCAGAGGACTAAGCGCCTTTCATACAGAACGCTGAATGCGCAGCGCTATGAAACCCATTCATTTCAAGGACTTCCAAAGATACATAACAGCTACAAGTGTATGCAAGTCTATGCAAGCACTATATACAGGATTCGCCGTATTGACACAAATTGATAAGTCAAACAGCCATCCACAAATAGTCTATAAATAGTCTGTCTTTGAGTTCATTTAAACAAGGGTTAAATTACTCATCAGCCACAGAAGAATACCACAATTCCACCGTTCAATTACGCCTAAGACATCGCGAGTCAAGCAGACCTATCACAACCCAGCCACAACACATAGAGTAATTGGGAATAACATGCCTTACCTTAACACAGAATGGATATCAAGGACTTTGCTCAGATCAATAGCCTTCAACGTTTATATTTTTTCCACGAATCTTTGAGTTAACATGTATTAAACATGATTGGAATTTGCACTGCAGCGCCACCATACATTGATGCTCATGACAAGAATAGCATGTATAGTTATCTTTGTTGAAGTGAATTAGGTTTAAATCGCGTCATGCATGAACGAAAAATATTTCTTGATATTTGACACATAATACTCTACGATGATCATATTATACAAAACTGAAATTGCACGTCAAAATAAAACATTGTCAATATTTTTTGAGACCCCCCAAAAATTCACGAATCACGTTTTCAGGGGAGCCCATGCCATATTAAGGGGAGCCGAGCTCCCTAGCTCCCCGTAGTTTGCACCCTGTGCATGATTGTGTTTATGGGGTGCAATATAACATATCTTTGTGTTTTGTTTTGTTTTCAAAGACTTATTTTTCATAAATTTTACCTTTATTGTAAGCTGCTTTCTCCTCTGTCATTTGAACGACGACTTCCTGATTCTATGAAACCACTCCAGATAACAGGCAATGGGCTCAGATTGGTTAGTTGGGCCGGTTTGTTGTGATTGGCTAAACTGCGTAGTGCACGTTGTCCGAAAGCTTCACGCCCATTACCTTTACGGGTGAAAGTTTCATGTGCTCCGGTCAATGTAAATAATGGTGTCTGTCGATACTGCTTTATCAGTTTGAGCCAGAATCAGACCCAGCAAGCGGCGATGAAGAGAGTCAAGCAGAACCTCCCCAAACACGGCTCTTACAAAACGTTTCTGAATGGTACATTTACTACTATTATTATATTATATTCTACTATTATTGTATAAGAATTTCAATACACTGTTACTCCTGATTAAACATTTAATGTAACTGAATAAATGCCTGAGTAATAAAATTTTTTTAAGTTATTGTTGTATCGATATACTGTAATGAACAAACAAAATTGAGTTTACTCTGTGTATCGTTTTCTTTAGGTATTCATGTGGCAACTGTGTTAACCATACTGTACACTGACAACAGCAGCTGAAGTTTGCTGTTGCGATTTACTTTTTTTTTTTTACTTTATACACGTTTGTCTTATTCAGACACAATAGCATCGAACTAACTGGCTACAAAACAAACAGTGTTGGCATTACGTTCTTGATCAAATTGAACAATTTTGTCATATAGTATATGGAAAATACATTTACAAAATTAGTACATAATTACAAATTCAGGTCCAAAATGTGTGTACGCATTTGACACACGAAATAGCATAACTAAGTGGCTACTAAAGCCAATGCTGGCATTTGTTTATGTCCTTGATAAAATGTAAACATCTGAAATATCACATGCAAATACATTACTTACAGGTTGTGGGCCAACAACTGCTGACTCTGGTTTTAAAGTTGGAACTGCTTTATGTTTTAATAAGTTTCTTGTTGAATCTGGCTTTGAATTCGTGGAGATTCTAGAAGCTGTCTTCTGTAAATGCGCAGCACAGAGAGCTAAATTACGATTGTAATATTCAGAAACATAATCAAACATAAACTTTAGCTTTTGTTGACGAACTATAGCATCTGTAGGAAAACCGAACACAGAAGACCTGACAGCTGGGTGAAAATAACACACTTTTGATGGGATGGCTACAGCTCTCCACGAGAACTCTTCCTCTTCGACAAAGCCGCAGAAATAAGGCCATGCCCCCTTTTAGTATATATCCTGGAGGGAGGGTTGATGTAATGAATAGGTTAGTTACGTATAAAACCCGGAAAGTATTTTCTTGTAGTCCCATTCGTTTTTGTAGGCCTTAAACTTCTTGATTTTTCTTTTTTAAACTTTCAGCGCAGCAACTTTGCAGATACTGTTCGTGCACCAACAGCAACATTACACACTATTTAATACGTAAAAAGTGAAATTGCAGTCAACCACCTCTTTAACATCAAAGGAACCTTTCCATTCCACAAAATGTCTTAATAGTAGAAAAAGCTTCTATAGATTTTGAAAAATGTTCTTCATACTTAAGGAAATAAAATGGTTCTTTTAAGAACTAATCACTGAAAGGTTATTTTTGGAACCAAAAAGTGATGCTTCTATGGCATCATGAAAACCCCCTTTTTGGAATCTTTATTTTTAAGAGTGCACTTGTGTCTTTTGAAAGCTCCTCCAGGGCACAGAAGAATTGTCAGTGGTGCTCGCTTTATATGGAAGAGGGTGTTCAGCTCAGAAATGGCCAATTTGTTGGCTAAAATCTAACATTTGAATCTTATTGGATCCTTCACACGACACACATTGAGCTTCATGAGCAATGTGCCTTCCTTCTGTGGCAGGTTTGAAGATTGGAAACATCTGCAAAACTCAGATGTGTTATTGTTAAAATGTAAAATGTAAAATGTAGTTGTTTGTTTGTTTGTTTGTTTGTTTGTTTGTTTGTTTGTGAAAGACATTGCAGTTCCATTTTAAGGAAAGCATATGTCTACAAAAATATTTAGCGATGCACTGATGTGGAAATTTTGGTTGATGCAGTTGACTGATAATTATTTGTTTAATTATTAATTTTGATGTTTTTATTTATCTGTGGAGCTGATTTTGAAATAGATTCTATATTCAGGCTTTAGATTTTATAATTTGTAAACTCTTCACCATACTTTGAGTTGTGTAAATGTTGCTGGGATCATCACGTGTATAGCCTTGTCGTCAGTGTCTTTAGCATCTTGCTGTGACTCCCAGAGTTTAACTGAAAACCCATAAATTACGGAAAAGTAGTTTTATTAAGAAAATACAAAGTGGATTTTCAAAGCTATCCTCTCAAATGGTGATTTAGGTCTGATATAATTATAGGCCTAAATAGGGTAATTACAACATTTATACACTTATTACTCTATACTATACTCTATATTTTGTCGTGTTACTGTTTTCTTAAACAGAAAGCTGAGTTATTTTATGGTGCATAATTCTGCTGATGTCTTAATACTGGCAGTGAAGTAAGTTATTGTGCTTGTGTGTGTGTGTGTGTGTGTGTGTGTGTAGTGTACATAAAGAAATACGCTCTGCTGCTGAAAGTGCTTGCTTTGTTTTCCCTTCTCGCTCCATTATTCAAGCTTTTCATCCTTCTGCTGTTTTTTGTCACCTAAATCAACAGGTGGCTGAAGGGCTGTTGGGAACCTGTACAGATCTTTAGCTGCCCCTGATTTGTAGGCCGTAGTCTCTCTCTCTCTCTCTCTCTCTCTCTCTCTCTCTCTCTCTCTCTCTCTCTCTCTTCTATCTCTCTCTTGTTTTCTCATTCTTGTTATGTGCTTGCTGTCCTTTGAAATTAGTAATGCTTTGGAACTGTAGTCAGTTCTCCATAAAATGGGACTTTGATCATCTTGCTTATAGGAGTATTTTAAAGTAGAAAAATACACACTGGTATCTTTAATGCTATGTTTATTACAATCTAAGGTCAGATTAACTCAATTTATTTCTAAATGTCAGACATAACATGGCATAATGAAGTGTTTGAGTTTGAGATGCTTTTTTTAAATGTGTACAGGGATGACCTGAACATTGCTTTGGCTGTTTTACCCTAATGAAGTATGACTGTAGAAATTCTGCAATAACGCATTTATATTTGTAGGTGTTTGATCTAAATAAAAAATAAATATGAAAATTCTTCTTTCTCCTGCAGAGCGCACCATGGCCAGACACGAGGTGCGAGAGGTGGAACATAGACAGACGCGGGACGGTCTGCGGGACTCTCCAGCTTTGCCTGAGATTGAGGATCTGGTCATCATCTATAACCGTGTGCCCAAGACTGCCAGCACCTCCTTCACCAACATCGCATATGACCTGTGCGGAAAGAACCGCTTCCATGTTCTACACATCAACACCACCAAGAACAATCCAGTCATGTCCCTGCAGGACCAGGTAACATGTCCATTACATCAACTTGAATTACATCAAAATGATTGCCATTTCTGTTAATACTATGAGGTTATTTAAAGGGTACATATCATGCTTTTAAATCATTCATTTTTACTTATAAATCATACATTTGTGGTCTATATAAAGCATAACTGCAATGCTTGGGTCTGAATTCCTCATTATTATAGCTCCACAGGCCCCTTTTCTACCCCATTTCTGACGTGCTTCTGTGAGCAAGTCGTTTCAATGCGGCCCCTTTAAATAAAAAGGCGTACCGTCTTACCCGCCCGCTCTCCAGGTCGCTGAGTTCACGGTGAGCTCAACTCTCCGCGTTGGCCATTATTGTAGTTTGTTTGTTTGTTGATTTTCAATTATGTTTTCAGTGTGAGTATCAGTTCTTTTTGAACACTTTTTTCATCTAATTTTAACAAAACCGTTAATAATATTTGATAATCACGATAATTTTGGACACTATAATCGTGATATCAAATTTTCATACCGTCCCATCCCTACTATAAAGCGATGTATTTATCAGTCTGGAAATGGAAGCGCTAGTCAGGGCATTGCCTTGTGGGATACAGTGATCAAAAATTCAGTGAAAACAGTAATATTGTGAAAAATAATTGCAATTTAAAATAACTGCTTTCTATATTTTAGAAAGCTATTCCTGTGATGGCAAAGCTGTATTTTCAGAAGTCATTAGTATTTACTTATATATATATATTATTATTATTATTTTTTTTGCAGCAATGAAAATGTCTTTGCCGTCACTTTTGATCAAATAAATGCATCATTGCTGAATAAAAGTATTAATTTCTTCAAACATTGGAGATCTGTAAGATTTGTTTAGGTGTAACTTAATTTATATTAAAGGTTTAAATTTTGTCAGTTTACAAAAAATAGGTTATTTAAAAATGTATGGCATTCATTTTTAAATATGCTTACAGGATAATTAATTAAAATGCCAGATGATGTCTGTGAATATGCCAGCTGTTAGGTTAATTT
>JAQIUQ010000401.1:147500-157500 GCA_030378365.1 Hybognathus amarus | reverse complement strand
TTACTTGGCACACAGGATTATCCTGTATAATGGAAACAATATTTGGCTCGACTTTTCTTTAGCTTTCCCTGTGTTACATGCTGATGTGGAGGGCGCTAAATCCGCGGCTGATTTAATACATTCTTGATATTCCAAGACATGTTTGCGGCTAAGGCGCTGGAGCAATTTGCTTGTGTTGCCGGGTCATTCTCCCCAGCGGAGAATTTTAGCCGGACAGCACTTACATAATGGTTGTTTGTTCGACGTTGGATTTTTGGAAAACAAAAAACCTCCAAACAACAGTCCCGGCTCCTCTTTTTGGCACAAGTTCTTCTTCGGTGTCATCACTGTCATGTTGTACTAATTCTTCAGCATCCATCGCCCATGTAACGTAACAGAGCGCTGCTGTTTGTTTACCCTCGTCGGTGCTCAGTAGTGCAACGGGTAAAGGGTCCGTCTGAAACAGTGTCGCGCACTGCCACTCTATGGTCGCGCAGCGTAACGGTCGTTCCGAACGTTGTGTAATTAAATACACCGGTATGGCGGTTTATTCAAAATCAAAATCGTGACGAAAATATAAACCGGTTTTCGGTTTGAACCGGTTTACCGCCCAGCACTAAGCTCATCGAAATTGGACAATAGAAGATTGGAAAAACGTTGCCTGGTCTGATGAGTCTCGATTTCTGCTGCGACATTCGGATGGTAAGGTCAGAATTTGGCGTCTACAACATGAAAGCATGGATCCATCCTGCCTTGTATCAGACGGTTCAGGCTGGTGGTGGTGGTGTCATGGTGTGGGGAATATTTTCTTGGCACTCTTTGGGCCCCTTGGTACCAATTGAGCATCGTTGCAACACCACAGCCTACCTGAGTATAGGTGGTTTGCAGTCACGTGATTGTATTTACGCACGTACTGCAGGTGGAGGGCAAGGAGTGAAGAGCGCAATGGACGAGATGGAGGAAAATCCGTACTGTACTACTTTAGACGCTATTACAAGAGAAATATATAAACAGAAAATCGAAACATATGTTGGACGTGATCCTTACGTTATGAAGAGGACCGATTTTCAACTGAATTGAGAGATTTGCCTGCCATCGAGGCTGTAGATATCAGCAACTAAAGCCCTATTCGCACGGGATTAGTATTACCTGGGGACCACATGTGAATTTGAAATTACCCACCCACATCTGAGTTTCGTGTGGCACATTCGCACGGGATAAGCGAAGCCTGTGATCTAATCGTTCTTTTTGTTTTTGCTCTTATGGTTTTCAGCTTTCTCTTTCTGCAAATTGTATGAGTTAGTTGTACTAGCGATATGACCCCGCACCCAAAATACTATTAAAACACTCCAACTCAGCCTCTATTATCCGCGAAAGATGGATAAAAGGCGCAGATGAAACAAAAACCTTGAAAAAATGATATATGATCCGGCCAAATCACAGAGATGTCGATTCGCACGGGACTAATATTATCACAGGACCTCAGTGTTCGCGAAATATAGTAGGTAATTTGCGGGGAATTATTACTTTACAAATTACAGACATGGCCGATTCGCACAGGATTAAGATAACAGACAAACTCCGCAATTATTACAAATTACTACAGGTCACCAGATAATACTAATCCCATGCGAATAGGGCTTTACAGACATGCTTTGACTTTACAAAGTTCAGAAACTGGCACGTTACACAAACAGCCACATAAGTGTATTTAAACACCTGAATAATGTAATTATAAGCCACATAAATAATGTATTAACTCACATTTGACGAAGTGATCACTGCACACTGTACAAACACACGGGCATTTTCCCATTCGGCTCCTCCGCAGACGCAAATTAGGTTTACAAGGCATTTTTTACTGGTGTTTTTCTGTCAATTTCTTGTATTTTCCCCCTTATGAACAACAACTTTTGGCACACAATAAAAAAATCTTTGTGGTTTGATCGATTTGAGCAACCATAAACGACGCAAAACATAGGCATTTGAGTGTGTTATAGTGCTTCCTAATATAGAAATTCACTTCCTGCCCTCCATATGATCTTCGCGCCATGGCAACGCAGTGTCGTGACGTCACGTGAAAACAAGCTATTGTTGCTGACCATGTCCATCCCTTTATGACCATAATGTACCCAACTTCTGATGGCTACTTTCAGCAGGATAATGCGCCATGTCATAAAGCTGGAATCATCTCAGACTGGTTTCTTGAACATGACAATGAGTTTGCTGTACTCAAATGGCCTCCACAGTCACCAGATCTCAATCCAATAGAGCATCTTTGGGATGTGGTGGAACGAGGGAGATTCACATCATGGATATGCAGCCGACAAATCTGCGGCAACTGTGTGATGCCATCATGTCAATATGGACCAAACTCCCTGAGGAATGCTTCCAGCACCTTGTTGAATCTATGCCACGAAGAATTGAGGCAGTTCTGAAGGCAAAAGGGGGTCCAACCCGTTACTAGCATGGGGTACCTAATAAAGTGGCCGGTGAGTGTATATGTACAGCTACTTAAATAGGGTCTTGTGTCCCCATGAGGAAACAAGTTTATAAATCATATAGAAAACTTTTTTGTTTTGTTTTGTTTTTTTGTTTTTTGCGAATGGAAAATTTTTCAAGGTTTTGTAAGATAGGGTTGTCTAAGGGAATAGATAGTTTGTACAGTATAAAACCATTAAGTCTATGGAGAGTCCCCAAAAGATAATAAACCAGCCATCCATGTGTGTGTATAATATATATATTATTTTCCCAAATAGGTTTGGGATCAAGGGAAAGCCGGTTTACATCAACATCGTCACGAGACCCATCGAGAGGTTGGTGTCGTACTACTATTTTCTCCGATTTGGAGATGATTATCGGCCAGGTCTCAGACGGAGAAAGCAGGGCGACAAAAAGGTATTGTATTCAAAGTTTTTTTATCTCTTAATATTTGATAATGCCTCCATTATGATGTAATGCAACATTTCATGCTCTCACCATACGAATGCTCAGTAGCAATGTGTGTGACTGTGTTTCAGACGTTTGATGAGTGTGTGTCGTCAGGAGGTTCTGATTGCACTCCTGAGAAGCTTTGGTTACAGATCCCGTTCTTCTGTGGCCATTACTCAGAGTGCTGGTGGGTAATATGAGCAGTCTGCAGCCTGTTACTCTGCTTTTCATTTAATGCTCTTTCTCATTAAATTAATTGATTGAATCACCCATTACTGATTTGTTCTCAACTATGTAGGAGCTGGAATTGATCTTGTGTGTCTGTGTGTGCAGGAATGTTGGCAGTAGATGGGCCCTCGAGCAGGCCAAGTATAATTTGGTGAATGAGTATCTGCTAGTGGGAGTGACTGAGGAGCTGGAGGATTTTATCATGATGCTCGAGGCAGCGCTACCACGTTTCTTCAGAGGAGCAACTGAGCTCTACCGCACAGGTACTTGATCCGAATAGGTTAACCAAAAATAACAGTTCTACTACGTCTACTGAGTGTTTTCATTCCAAAGCTGGCTGACTTTATTTTATGCAACACAAAAGGTGAATATAATAGCTTTGTGAGTTTGTAGTTCAAATTTATGAAAGTCCATGAGCAAAGTACTTTAACGGGATACAGTAATTCACCACAAAATGAAAATTTGTGTCTAATTTACTCACCCTCAGTCCATTCAAGATGTAGGCGGTGTTTTTTCTTCAGCAAGAAGATTTTTAGCTGAATCTGTGGTCCTCTGTGATTCATATAATGGAAGTCAATGGGTGCCGTCACTTTGAGTTTCAAAAAAACATATGCAGAGAAAATAAAAATGAATTCCCATGGCTGATGATACATTAAGGCATTAAGAAGCGAAACGATCAGTCTATGCAAGAAACTGAACATTATTTATAACATTATTACCTGTAATCCACAGCCTCTGCAAACCGTCCTGAGCGTGTTCATGGCAGTAACGTTATTATAAACATGTTTGCTGTTACTTGATCAATTTAATGCATCCATGCTTTAAACAAAAAAAAATCTTACTGATTGCATTGTACATAAAGCAGATAACACACCAAATGCTATTTTTTATATTTTTCTACCAGCACAAAAAATCTTCTCGTTTTTGTTAGGAAATGAAACATCATTTTGTTTTTACAACCAAAAGCACTTTAATATGCATCACTATAATAATTATATCATAGCATTGTTATACCTTTTAGCTAATTTTTAACGTGAAGTTAAAGTCCCTGTGAAGTCAAAAATTAAGTATGTGTTCTGAGTTTGTCACACCGAAGAAAAATGTGTTATTAGCCACCCGGCCAAATTTGAATGATAAAAAAAGCTGGCAAGTACATAAAATAAGCAGTGGTGGAAAGAGTACTGACAAATTGTACTTTAGTAAAAGTATTGCTGCTTAAGTAATAATGAAATATAATATGACTCCAGTAAGAGTAAATAAGTAGTTTGCTTAAAAACTACTCAAGTAACTACATTACAAAGTACTTTAGTATTTTTCTATTTTTACCCAAAATGGGGAGATGATAGCGGAATGGAACGCTAAACTCTCATGTCATCTGTTTCATTCAGTACTGATGCATAGAAGTATTAAACTTTCACACATTTCAGGAAATGCCTTATATGGATATAATAACGTGCAAATAGTGATGTTTTGACTGATGAAACATGAAGACAAACATATTATAGCTATAATAAATGTGTGTTCATCAAACTATCAGGTATTTTCAAAAGGATGATGTATGTCTTGAAAGGGATATTTCACCAAAAAATGAAAATTAGCCCACGATTTACTCTCCCTCAAGTCATCTTAGTAGAAGATATGACTTTCTGCTTTCAGTCGAATACAATCAGAGTTATATTAACCCTCTGGGGTTGTTTCGGACCCAAATGGACCCGAAGCATTCAAATAATTTTTTTTTTAAATCACTGCTTCTTTGGAATGGTCCGAAATTTGGTGACTTTGTTGGTATTTGGTATATGAACATTCAAAAAAATTGGGGACAGGATGTGAACAGTCTAAGTGGTTGTAAAAAAAATAGTCACACTTGGGGTGTTCAGGTCCAAATGGACCCCCACAGGAAATGAATGGGAAATTGGCAAAAATGTGAAAAAAACAGAGGTTTTTTTGGTGCGTACAATCTACAAATCAGCCACAATCCATAAAAAAGCACACAACAGTGAAGGGGTGAATCTATAAAACATCAAGAGTGCAAAACAGACACACACACACATTTTATACACTTTCACACTCATAAATTCAGATTACATAAATCTGTTTTGAATTTTTAAAAATCACATTGGAATGTTATGAAACTAGGTGACTTTTATGGTATTAGGTATGTGAACACACAAAAAAATTGGGGACAGGATGTGAACAGTCTAAGTGGTTGTAAAAAAAATAGTCACTCAGGACCTTCGGGTTCAAATGGGACCCCCATAGGAAATGAATGTGAAATTGTCAAAAATATGAAAACTGAAAGAATTGCATTTTTATTAAGTTAGAATAAGTTAGAATTAAACATTGGGTAACAAAATGCTTTCCATTTGTTCTCTTTCCAATGCAATGTTCAGATTTGATTGTATAATAAATTAAAACTGGCACTTCAAATTACCATCTAAACCAACCAAACAAGTCTTATAGAGTCTTTGAGAATCTATAGAGTTATAGAGTCTTTAACGAATAACCCAGAGGGTTAAAAATGGCCTGGCTCTTCCAAACTTTATAATGGCAGTGAATGACTGGAGAATTTGAATCCCAAAAAAGTGCATCCATCAATGATAAAAGTGCTCCACATATAGACTACTAGCTTGCTCTGTTGTCAAGAGCAATTTTTTATTACTAATTTTGAAAAGCAAGTCCAGGTAAGATCATTTGAATCTTTGGATTTGAATTATTCATAATTGAAAGCAAAGAAGGTTAATGGAGAGGTCCGATAGAAAAAGGTATGAAAAACAATAAAACAGTATGAATACAAAATTTCCAGTAAAAAAATGAAAATAAAATAAGTGGGGTATGGTTAACATCTTAAATTAAATTATATTTTTTTCGTTGTAGCCTACCAAAAATGTGCTGGGAGCCCACTGTTGCTATAGGAACGAACACTTTTATATGCATCTGATTGACAGCTAAATCATGCATAAATCATCATCTTATTTCACTGTTTTTTTTTCAGCTTTGTACAAAAGTTTGCTTCGTATATTTAGTTTAACTGTATTGTTAAATAGGGTGAGCTTTACCATTAATTGAACTGTGTGCATGTATTTTAGACACTTTTTTAGACACATGATAGTCACAAATTTTGTCAGGCGTATTTGAGTTAAGAGAACTGATGGGGATGTTATTTTAATTATTATTCAAGCAATGTATGTCTCGTGGCATACTCACCAAAAACACACTTCACCGATTGTCTCACTTGTGGATAACTGGTTCTCTCTGCCCGACTGGCTGAATCAGCAGTTTGCAGAATGTGTGGAGCTTATATACCAGTGTTGCCAACAGGGATGGTGAAGACAACCCTCTGGACAAACTATACAACTCCAACACTCATGAAATGGTTGAAGCGTGTTCGTCCATTTTTGTTTTATTATTGAAATATTCATTTATCGGCCATTATAACTGCTGATACCGACAGTTTGGAATATGCCAAATATCGGCCAATAATATCGGTCTGGCTCTAGTATTCAGCATTAAAAAAATGTTGATGATACCAACCAGTAAAACCTTCTGAGTGACCTGCATTTTATTGTCTTTGACTTCAACTGCAGGAAAGAAGTCTCACTTGAGGAAACGAGCGAGAAGAAACCTCCCACTAAAGAGTCCATCTCAAAGCTGCAGCAGTCTAACATATGGAAGATGGAAAACGAGTTTTATGAGTTTGCGCTGGAACAGTTTCAGTTTGTGCGCGCTCACAGCGTCAGGGAAAAAGACGGAGAGCTTTACCTGCTGGCTCAGAACTTCTTTTACGAGAAAATCTATCCAAAAGTAACCTAGAGTATGCATTATCACGGTCCATGTGTCGTTCGGCCTGTTCATGTACTGTTCTGTCACTTTCACTGGCAAGAGAAGAAGAGGACGTCAAGAAATGTGGACACGAAATCCTGGAGGTCCTAGACTAGAGGTGTTGAGGGCTTTAGAGCCTGTTTTTTTTTTTTTTTTCGTTTTCAGGAGAGAAAGAGAGATTTCCGTAGTGCTGACCACGACTCTCTTTATCAAGTCTCTTCGAGCCCAGTCTCTTTTATGAACTTTCACAGCAGTGAAAACACTTGTGACATAAACATCACATTTTCACATAAATGCATCATGCCTTCCAAAAGAAAATGACAGAAGCTTTTTTGGCCATCAGTCATTGTTGTGAAATATGAATTTTGAACAGGGTCAAAAGGGGTACTTTTTGTACCAGGCATTTGGTACATTAGGAGCACCTCCTTATTTTACTACTAACTGTGGTTTTGTGAATTCTTATCACTTTCTTGCATTGTGTATATTGATTTTTAATAGAATGCCATGAACAGTGTTTACAGACTTTAGTAACGGTATTGTAGCCTAGCCGGAGGTTAGAAAGTGGTGAAACAGATTTCATATCTGTACAAATTGTATTTACGTGTATATTTTATGTAACTGGACCAAATGGTTGTAAGAAATTCAAAGCTGTAGAGTTTAAAATGAGTTAGAAAATAGACTTCTTTTTGAGAAACCCACTGGTGCTTGCTTTCTTTTCTATCGCTCATTTTTTCCATCACAACTCCCGAAGACTCTAAAATAATGAAATAGAAGTTGCACTCTCCGTATACTTTCAAGTACAGAGACTGTTTTGAATGGAAGACTATGACCTCCATGATCCTGTTTTTCAGTCCAGATCTGGTTCCTTGAGGCTTAACTACTGGTATCATCTTTTAGCGGTCAGGACCGTTGTTCACAGACTGCTACCCTCTCAGAAGTCCAAATTATTTTTATTATAGTGTGTTTAACAGAAGATTTGGAAAAAAGAGAGAGAGGTTTAAACCAACATTAGTTGTACACTCAATAGTGCCTTCATGAATCATGTATTCCACCCTGGTTTCAGCAGTTGTTCAGATACATTTAAACAACGTCTGTGTTTTAAACGTTTAAACATGCCAGCTTTACATTTATTTTTGGGTTCTTCCTTTATATTTTGGGTCCTTTATCTTTTGTTGTCTTTTTAAAAAATATAAACTGTCTCAAAGCATTTCAAATAAACTTAACTGTCTGTGAGACCATGTTGTTTTTAGGATGCTTAGTTTCTCTTACAAACAGCAATTTATTCCAGAGATTCCAACAGGATATGCTGTATATGTATATAATGTGTTTTCTGGGACTGTCAAAGTTAATGTGTTACATTACAACATCAGTTAAATAGTAAACATGTTAAAGTTTTACTTATTTACAGATTTATCTAATATATTGATCCTTTTAATTAATGTGTGTTAACTAAGGGTTGCTTAATATGATTTTGTGAAAAATTAAAACTATTTTCTTTGATACATAGAGAATTAAAAAGAACATTTCTTTGAAATAGAAATATTTTGTAGCAATTTAAACATCCTACGTGTCACTGATCAAATTAATGTATCCCAGCTGAACAAAAGTATTAATTTCTTTCCAAAATCCAAAATTATATATATATATATACACTCACCGGCCACTTTATTAGGTACCCCATGCTAGTAACGGGTTGGACCCCGTTTTGCCTTCAGAACTGCCTCAATTCTTCGTGGCATAGATTCAACAAGGTGCTGGAAGCATTCCTCAGGGAGTTTGGTCCATATTGACATGATGGCATCACACAGTTGCCGCAGATTTGTCGGCTGCACATCCATGATGCGAATCTCCCGTTCCACCACATCCCAAAGATGCTCTATTGGATTGAGATCTGGTGACTGTGGAGGCCATTTGAGTACAGCGAACTCATTGTCATGTTCAAGAAACCAGTCTGAGATGATTCCAGCTTTATGGCATTATCCTGCTGAAAGTAGCCATCAGAAGTTTGGTACATTGTGGTCATAAAGGGATGGACATGGTCAGCAACAATACTCAGGTAGGCTGTGGCGTACAACGATGCTCAATTGGTACCAAGGGGTCCAAAGAGTGCCAAGAAAATATTCCCCACACCATGACACCACCACCACCAGCATGAACCGTTGATACAAGGCAGGATGGATCCATGCTTTCATGTTGTAGACGCCAAATTCTGACCCTACCATCCGAATGTCGCAGCAGAAATCGAGACTCATCAGACCAGGCAACATTTTTCCAATCTTCTATTGTCCAATTTCGATGAGCTTGTGCAAATTGTAGCCTTAGTTTCCTGTTCTTAGCTGAAAGGAGTGGCACCCGGTGTGGTCTTCTGCTGCTGTAGCCCATCTGCCTCAAAGTTCGACGTACTGTGCGTTCAGAGATGCTCTTCTGCCCACCTTGGTTGTAACGGGTGGTTGTTTGAGTCACTGTTGCCCTTCTATCAGCTCGAACCAGTCTGGCCATTCTCCTCTGACCTCTGGCATCAACAAAGCATTTCCGCCCACAGAACTGCCGCTCACTGGATGTTTTTTCTTTTTCGGACCATTCTCTGTAAACCCTCAGAGATGGTTGTGCGTGAAAATCCCAGTAGATTAGCAGTTTCTGAAATACTCAGACCAGCCCTTCTGGCATCAACAATCATGCCACGTTCAAAGTCACTCAAATCACCTTTCTTCCCCATACTGATGCTCGGTTTGAACTGCAGGAGATTGTCTTGACCATGTCTACATGCCTCAATGCAGTTGCCACCATGTGATTGACTGCTTAGAAATTAAGTGTTAACGAACAGTTGGACAGGTGTACCTAATAAAGTGGCCGGTGAGTGTATATATATATATATATATATATACAGTGTGTATATATATATATATATATATATATATATATATATATATATATATATATATATATATATATATATATATATATATATAATATTAATAGTGTATAATATTGTTTTCTTTATAATAGCATTAATAACTTGCACAAATGCCCACTGTCCATTATC
>JAQIUQ010000401.1:0-140000 GCA_030378365.1 Hybognathus amarus | reverse complement strand
AGTATTTCGGCGAAATGTCATATGGCGTCACCTATATGACGCCAAAGGATGAGAACGGGCTCGATACAACCAAATATGAATGTATAGTGTATGTGACGTCACCCGTAGGTTTCTGAGGTGCATTTTTCAAGCCTAATGCTGCTGATCCACTTGTCCGACACGACTGTCGCGACACCATGTCGCCTCCCTACATTTGTACGTTGATGGGCATTCCTCTGTTTGCCGCAATGGGTGTAGTTTTGACTGAGGGGGAAATTTGAGGACCTGCGAGAGACTTTCCTCCGTCTCCATAATATGCTCTACTTCGATTGGATAGACGCGTCACGTTGGTTCAATGGACTTCATTTGCATAAAGATGGGCATCGGCCAGCTTTTGGTCACGCAACAATTTTCAAAATGGAGCGCCACCTTCCTGGAATGCTTTGTCGCGTGATGTCACCCATAGGAAGTGTCGCACGGACAAGTGGATCAGCACCATAAAGTAGACGGAGCCAGCCGTCACCATCTTGGTAGTGCCTCACTGCGCATCATTTCCGAATAACCGAAATTGGGCAGATCGGCGGGATTAGCTTAGGTGACGGCTAACAGATAGTAGACAAATTGCTAGTAGTGACAGCAGCAGCAATCCTCCTGTCGCACAAGCGGCCACGCCCTGCGGAGTTTTAAGGCTCAATATACTTTAAACAGATGAGTTATAAAAAGATTCACCCCCTATCAGTTGTCATGAAGGGCAAAATTAGCTTCTTTTTTTCTTCGAATGTTCCAGAATGTTCCGTTCCAGTATGGCAAATGGCTTAGATACCAGCCAATAGAAACAGCTGCCAATACAGCATCTATATATCTCTCTTTTTATATGGTCTGTCTGAATATTCTATTCTGATTGGCTGGAAGGTGTGCAATATAACACCGTATAACACCAAGTCAGTTGAATCACGGTTCTGTTTAGCATGCCACATTTGGTATTGAGAAAGGGACTGTAGGTGATTGTGATTTCAAAGACTGTCTTCATGAGTGAGTCAGTAGCAATATTATATTGAAAGGGCAATGGTGCATGAAACATGGTTGTGCAACTTACAAGTGCATTGACTAGTGCTGTCATGGGAAATCCCCTTATAACTATTAAAAGGACAAAGATATCACATTCCTCAGTGGACATTCAAACTGATTTTGTAATTTTAGATTATAATTGACCTGAAAATATCAGCTAGATGCAGGTAATTGATCTCTTTCTCATAATACTCTACACCATACAATAAGCTTCAACGAAGCAACTCAGCGTTCCTTTGTTGCTAGTTCTAATGTGATGTTTTAGAATTAGTAATGGAGGCTTGGGCTCAACTGTTAAACTGTCAATTTGAGATTTGAATTTATAGCGGAAGGAAGAAGTACCGTACAAAAGAGGGTTTCTAAAGACACTTCATTGTTGTTTCTTGTTTATTTAACCTAGTTGTGCTGTCAAACTGTTGTTTAAATTAAATGCAATCACATTGCTATGCGATATGTCTTTATCCCCTGGCTGCAGAACCCATAAACACAGATAACTATAACGAACTAGTGCCCACAGCAACAGATAATAATGTTGTTTATTATAAGCGTGCCCTGCAGTTATAAATTCTCAAGCTATTTAAGGCCCGTTCACACCAAGAACAATAACTTTAAAGATACCTGTAACTATTAGCCTGACTATGTCAGACTTCGTACTTCCGCTCTAATTATTTTCGCTTCTGTACTCAAGCCGCTTTTCCACTGCACACGACAACCAACAGCCGTCGGGCCGGAAGTCATTTATTTCCAATGGAGAGTCGTACGGGAGCTGCGGGGAGTTCTGATCATATGCGTATGCGGAAAATTTGGATCCGATTTGTAGCTTTGGATCCGTTGAATATCCAAACTTCTGCGGCTAGACCGTATGTGACCGGCCAACCAGATGTGATGTGCTCTTCTAATCAAATCTATGAGCGCGAGGCTAGAATTACCAATATTTTATAATTATTAAATCAATATTTATTTTGATTAGCTCTATAAAATCCACTACAGTATGTATTCATTTGAGATGTATTGAGGGTCATTTGTTTTGTGTAGATATATTCATGCATGCACATTCAATACAATCATTAATTTTACCATTTGTGAATATCCGAGGGTAACGGTTGCTTCACGGCCAATTTCAAAGTTCCGTGCGACTCACACTAGGGGGCGAAATGCCACAATCGTATGCGAATGTCGTGTGCAGTGGATAGGCAGCTTCAGTCTGAGCAACATGTCTCTTCGTTTTTCTTCCGGCCTGAAAACAGCCGGCCCAATCAAGGAACAGAGGGCGGGCTGAGAGCCGTGACGTAACGCTGAAGCGCAGAGTAAAAGATTGAGGAAATAGAAAACGACTGCGGATATGGAGACACGGGATGCAATTAAGTTGCAGCATTTCTGACAGACTCAAAATGGACAAAGAGCTGTGTTTAACAGATATAATCCTAACTTTGATAGTTGGCTGCAAATATTTTCCTGTTTTTCTCTACTGTCAAATATTAGATGCGTAGGATGCGTGGATGCGTAGATTTACTTCACATAATCTACAAAAGTCATTCACAGCCTCCGGTATTTCGCTCGAATGGTTTCATTTTTGCATCTTACAATTTATGCGTTGACAGGTTTAGTTTGATGCGGCTGAGCTGGCGCATAACCAAACGTTATGTGATTGGCTTATGGCTTACGGGTAACTAATGATTTTATACTTCAGACAAGCGTCCCCTCGCGATTCAGAAAACACTTTTCAATGATGTCACTCCAGAATCTGTCTACGAAGCAAAGCGAAGTAGCAGAGTTTGGTATTACCAGGCTAATAACCATAGCCGCGTTTCCACCGCAGGAACTTTCCCCAGGAACTAAGAACTTTGGAGTGGTACTTGGTGTGTTTACACCGCAGGAACCAGGGTCTAAATGAAGTTCCGGGTAAAAATTCAGCAGTCCCTGCTGGCGAGGTAGTACTTTTTCAGAGTTCAGGAACTTTTGGGCGGGACTTTTGCACTGAACATTCTGATTGGTTCTTACCACGCTATTCTTTCTGCCCGATGGCGCGCATTTATCCCATCCATCTCACGGTCAATGTCTGCTGATAACAAACGTCTACTTTTATATCTAGCATTTTGAGCTTTCTGAATACGCTTTGGGTGCTCGTCTCTTTTTTGCCGTTTTGCTAATTACCTCGTTAGTAAACCAATCACACACAAAAAAGCAGCAAAGCTTGAATCTCCTCCATACAAAACTCAAAACAAACGCGCAGGAAGAGCAGTCGAACGCAGTTCAACGTCATCTTGCCGCCCCGGACCGGTACTTTAGTACGCGGTGTAACGCAGTAAGCATGCGGTCTGGGGGAAAAAAAAGTTCTTGTGAAATAAGTTCCTGGGACAAATAGTTCCTGGTAATTGCGGTGGAAATGCAGCTTATTATAGACAATTGCTGCGTCCCAATTCGCATACTATCCGTCCTAAATAGTATTCGAAAATATAATTAGTACATCCCAAACCGTAGTATGTTGAAATGAGTGTTTCAAAGATACCCGGATGGTCTACTATTTCCGGCCAGAATCTGAAGTGTAGATCGGTGCACACTCTAACGGCTGATATTGCCCACAAACCATTGCGCGGTGGACAAGGATTCGGTTAGAACTACAAACACGAGTAAAAAGTGTTAAACTACAGACACGGGAGGCGCGCGAGTCCCGCGGCTGCTGTAGAGAGGTTTAGATAAACAGGTTTGAGTGATTAATTATTAGTATCTAACCGGACGAAAATGAATTTTTTAATGTTGTCCACATTATATTGCATATGCAGCAGCATTGTGAACTTTTGTAAAGACACGTTTAGCCATTACTTTTTAAATGCATCATTATATTCAAATTGCAAACGAGGAGAGTATCTGCATGAAAGACCCACGACTGGCAGATGAACGTGCTCTGAATACGGTAGGAAATCAAATTAGATAGAATGGAGGATTTTTAACTGTGACGAGATGATTGACAGGGCAGTTTACGGTGACAGGATGCACGTGACAGAGCCGTCCGTTAAAGATGACGTGATAGTATGTCCCAAAGCTTGCCTACTCTTTTTGCTGCACACTCAAAAGTATATACTTTTTCTTCACAAAAAGAGTACATACTTTTAGGGGTAGTATAAGTAGGCGAATTGGACGCAGCAAATGACTTCCCTAATATCCATTCACTATCCTCAGTACTAAAACGATTATTAAAACTTTATAGTTGTATTTATTGAGATTTCTTTTCCACAGGGGTGCTTCAAAATCAGTAGGCTAGTCGTCACATTGGTGATGTTGGCTACGCCATTATTGGAGTGAGCGCGTTATTGAAGATAATATTATCTAGGCAAAATAAAAGGTAAAAGCTTGAGGACTAGCTATACATTTAATTTATTGACATAATAGTCCCTACAAATAATAGGGAAATATTTATTATGAGTTTTAATGAATTGGCAGAAGCATCCAGGCCGAATAGTAATCAAAATGATAATCTGTACAAAACATTTAAAGTAGGCAATTGAAAGACCCGATGCTCTCCCCTACATATTTCATTGCGAGTATCAAGGGTTGCTAAAGTGTGAATTGAATACGTGACATGTATAGCTATTTACAGACCAGTGTAGTCTCGGGGAACAGGAACTTAGAACACAGACAAACACTCACTATTTTACTCGCTGTCGGCCATTACAATCTCTGCTGGACACAGTGCTTTTTTCCCCGTTTGCCTCAGTTAGAGGTAAATAACCTCCATGCAAATTAGTTTCAGTAGCCCTAAGCCCCTCTTTTGCATCACTTTATTTAGCTGCTTTGAATCACTCACATTATTCCTTTTCAGTTCCACAATACCTCATGCTGACCAAGGAAAAATATCAGCTCTCTGCATGCCTCAACATATTTGAACTGAAACGTCACACCACTACACAATGTGATGATGACCTTCACAAGACAATACAATTTCAAATCCCCAACAAAAAGAACATCTCCCATGGTTTTAATAGTTAGGCCTACTTGAAATTTTACAAATGGTTTAAAGTGAAAGCAATTACTAAATAAATGTATTTTTTTTATGAGCACATTTCCGAAGAACTATAGCAGATTTGTTTGCACTCTGCATATCAGAACAAAATAACGTTATGCATTCATCTAAACTAAAACTCACACAAATTATGATAAATTAAACTTGCATAAACCAAGTATGATGTTTTTACCATATAAACTGTAGACTGTATACATTAAGACAAGACTCGAAAGATAAAATTATTGAAAAATTAATAACCGGCTGCTCTAGTACTTGCGTTCATCAGCCACTAGGTGTCACTGCTTCCTTGTTAAATATGTAATATTTCTAAAACAAAACATCACACTCGTTTGTTGATGGTAGTAGGGTACATAGGTCAAACTGTAAACACACACACACACACACACACACACACACACACACACACACACACAAAATCAAGGGGAATGATGGGAGGTGTCTCCTGCCGCTAACCTTACACAATGATTTCTAATGGTTTTTAAAACATTTTTATTTATGTGATTGAGGTGTAGATTATTAATGAAATAATTTACATGACTGTAGTATTGTATGACCAGACTCTCACTCCATCTCACTCACAATCCCTGGGTGCCAAAAATACTACAAATTATATATGATGACTCTGGGTAGCACTGAGGTGTTTATAGTTCTAATCATTATCAACAGATTTAAAAACTAAATTACTTCCAAATGACAATTGTAATTCAAACTTTTCAGGGTTCCAAACCTTAAAATAGTGGATGTTGACAAGTAGGATATACTGTATATATACACACAATGCTATGTCTTCTGCCTTACATCCTCGCCACTTTTGAAACATAAACACTGCTTTCTCACAACCAATTCATACGAATTCGTACTAGTGATTAAAAGGTGGCTAACTCGTATCGAATTTGTACAACCTCACTTGTATGAATTTGTACGATTTGTCTAAACCCACAAGATATATACACACAGTGCTATGTCTTCTGCCTCGCATCCTCGCCACTTTTGAAACATAAACAACGCTTTCTCACGACCAATTCTTACGAATTCGTACTAGTGATTAAAAGGTGGCTAACTCGTACGAATTTGTACAACCTCACTTGTACGAATTCGTACGAGTTTGTCTAAACCCACAAGATATATACACACAGTGCTATGTCTTCTGCCTCGCATCCTCGCCACTTTTGAAACATAAACAACGCTTTCTCATGACCAATTCATACGAATTCATACTAGTGAATAAAAGGTGGCTAACTCGTACGAATTTGTATGACCTCACTTGTACCATTTGTCTTAAACCCACGTGATGGGTAGGTTTAGAGTCAGGGGTAGGTCATTCGTACATGTTCATACGAATTTGGTAACTCATAAAATATGTACAGAATTAGCAATTCGAGTGAGGTTGTATGAATTCGTACAAATTAGCCATCTCGTAAATTAAATAGCATACCATTATTAGCTTTTTTTATTTTCAACACTATACCCTCTAATTATGATCTTGGATATTAGAAGATGTATGGTATATGAATTGGGATGCATCCAAAGTTTATCAATTGCACAACAATACACTATGCAATAGTAATTGCTGGCAAGAAAATATCCATTTCTGCATGTTCCAAATAAATTAGAGCTCATAAAGACGTAAATAGAGCAATTAAAGAGAATTGATGAACATACATACTAGGTATAAATTGTGCAAATGCTGCAATTATGTCATGTGTGGTATAAATATGCCATGTGAAGCAAATATTGATGAAAAATAGGCTACTAGGCTATTAAATAGTGTTTGGCCCAAGATACATTTGATTAACCAGTTGGTAACCTTTACTAGTAAGTTGCGGCCCTGCAAACTTATTAAGATTTTGCTCGCTCTGATCCACAACAAAGCAAGACTGTATCCACATGTCATTACAGAACTGAGCAAAGTTTAACGGTGACCCAGCAGAAGTTCGCTCTCCTGCTGTGGAGAGAGGACACATGGCTTCGGGTTCTCTGTGCTTGAGTTCCAGAGCTTTGCTCGGGTCACACATTTCTGGAGGCTGCTTCCCTGACAACTGCCAACAAAGGGGGCATTGAAGAGAGGCACTTTGATGCCTGAATCTACATGCGTTTGTACAGAGAAACCGGAGCCGCGTTAAAGGAAACAGGTGCAACTAATTACAATGCTCTACAGTCCTTTCTCTTTCCTTCTCACTCACTCTCTATTCCTTTCTCTTTGTATTTATCACTCTCCCTTTCAAACGATGACTGTCACAGAGGCCTCGGAGCGAAAAGAGTGCGGAGCACAAATGTTAGGGCACATAGAGGGCGCAGTCTCTCCAGCACACCAGACATCAAAGCTGGCCACTTAAAAACATTCCATGACACTGCTGGCTGGCCCTGCTCACCAACGTGAAGTTGGCTGTTATTGAATAGCTTGATTTAACCTGTTGCCAAGTTAAATTAACCCACTTTAGTTTCTCTCTTTTTAAAGTCTTGACCTATGTCAGAAAAGTCAAATATGTAAAACAGTACTGCTTGAGCATGAAAGAGCCTCGCCTCGCAATGAAAGTTTCTTGGAATAATCCAGATGCTTGCCGTCTTTTCCTTACTAGTTGTTTATTAAAATACTCATGAAATATGTAAAATATGAATAGGACTGAGAGGAATTTAAAAACTAAGGTTGTCACTGGGGGCATCTAGGTTTTGTTATTTTTTTAATGATTATTATTTTATTTTTTTACAGTACTGACTCTTAGTGCCCTATTTCAGGGTTTTTAATGCTAAGGATCCCAAAATGTGTGACAAAATCCTCGCATTATAAATCTTTAAATTAATAATATTATGGCCTGGATTTCACAGACAGGGTTTAGCATTAAGCCAGGATTAGGCCTCCAATTAGGTTCAATTTGGACATTTAGGCCCTGTTTACACGAGCACGCTCGCGGGTGAAAACGTACAAATATTTTATCGGATGTGCCGTTCGTTTACATGGCGACAGCGTTTTTGAGGCTTAAAAATGCAAAAAGTGAAACCACCCTCCAGAGTGGAAATCTTAAAAAACTCAACCGTCGCCGTGTAAAGGGTAAAACGCAAAAGTCTGCTTGACAGTGAAGGTTGTTCGCAGGCGCGTGGACTTGGTGTTGCTGTAGTATGCACTCCTAGCCCCCTGGAGTGCATACTACATTGAATTTCTCAGACATTTGCGTCACCATTTGTACGCGAATTTCCCACACAAAACGCTCGTCTAAACGCAGAATAAAAAATGATGATGCAACGCCACTTTTGTGTTTTCTCTTCATCGTTTCCGTGTAAACATAGCCTTAAGAAGCTTGTATAAATGTGCCTTTAGAGAGAAAAAAAAACATTACTGGTGTGCATCTTGAGACAAAACAATGGCACTTGCATATTTTAAGATATGTCATTGCAAGTTGCTTTCAGTTACTGTAAAACAGCTCACATTTGCATTTTAGTCTGAAACTAGGATTATGCCTTGTCTCTTAAATCCGGGGGTATATGTTTTTGTTGTTGTTGTTGTTGTTTTATTTTAATTTTTTAATTGGGTAAAATTTATTTTGTGACTGTATTAAAGCCAAAGCAAATGATTAAAATAGTATTTGAAAACTTGCTAGATGTAATGTTAGATATAATATGCAAATATTTAAGATAATACATTTTGTAACATTGTTCTTTTCTTTTAAATTGTCCTCATGTTAAAACTCCTTGCCATAGGTTTAACAAAAGCAAAAAGGCAACTCATTACAAACAATTTGTTCCACAGAAAAAAAAAACAGGCCTCGTACATATAGATTAAAGGATCCTATGCAGTTTTTTTAGCTTAACTGAATAGCTTTGGAGTTATTGAAATGGTTAAATGACTTCTTTCGAGTTGAATGGTGGCCTGTGAGTGGAAAAATCTCACTTGCAACTTCTGAGTCCAGCAGGCCACCGGCCTCAGCGTCAGGAAGTATCGCCTGATATCAGCTCTCGTAATGTAACAAATTCCTTTACGGCAATGCACACATACACACCCCCATCCAGGTAATAAGATAGAGGGATGGAGTTTGTCACACTATCGTTATGGCTGAGCCGGCATAATACATAAGAAGCAGAAAACTTAGAAAGCATTGTCGGGGGAACAGAGAAAGAGAAAACGGCAGACTGACGTAATTTGCGGGTGTGATATGTTCCCATTGAAACATCTTCGCGGCACGGATGTACCAATGCAAACAAATAAAACATCTCCAGTTAACTCTAGTAGAGCATTCATTTCGTTCATTTGTTAAATAAGAAGCGATGTGAAATGTGTTGTTTTTGAAATGAAGTGAATAAAGTGCTTGTTGCCGCTGCAATCAGTGGCGCGGATACAATGTTCTGTTGTGATGCGCACAATCTTACACACGGAATGTGCGCTTCAATCCGTTACGGAGAGACTAAAAAACGTGTACCTGCTTGATATACAACACTAATAAACAATCGGTTTTGATGAGGAAAATAAACTATACTGCTAGTGCGGATTAGAACCCAGAACCTCTGACACGCTTGGCAAAAGTTCTGCCACAGAACCATTAAAGGTGCTCTATGCGATTTTTAGCGGCCACTAGTGGGGATGTTTCAGAATGCAACAAGAGCCCTCGTGCTTGTGTGCGTGATCTATCTCAAGAGCGAGCATTCACTACACGGCCACACGGAGACTTTCGACGCCAACGGCGAAATCATCACACAACATACTGGAAACTAATGTAAACTCCCACTGCAGGTACAATAATAGCCTACTTTTATCAGCTTGACGTTGAACTAATGCTCTGTGCTCGTCTATGATAATGTTACAATAAACTGCTGTGCATTTAGCCGAAATGTAATGTAGCATGAGCCATTGCTAACTATTCCTGTATCTTTCACAATCAGCAATGTCAACATCTGTGAATGTATAAAATATGATAACGAAAACGGTTAGTGAACTAAACTGAACAGTTTCAGTGTATCAGTAAGATCGTAGGAAGTGGCATTACTGCTGGAAATGTGTATAAACAATATGACAGTAGTGGATGAGTGACGTTAGTCAGTAGATCTAGTAAATAAAATAAGTTACATCCTAAAGCACCGACTTTCTGTTATCCTGGAACATTCTTTTGTATTCATGTCATGTAGTATTTTACCTTGCTATTTCACTAGAGTTTACTATGTTGATCCGCGTTTCCGTCCGGAGTCGATCAGATTCACGTTTTGCCTGACGAGCTTGAGCAGATAAAACTTTTTTTGTTTTTTATATTTATGTGGAGTTTGTGTTGGAGTCTGTGTTGTGCTGGAGGCAGGACGTTTTGGGGAGTTATCAGACTCCATGTCATCAGCTGAAGTGCCGCTGGTCGCATCTCGCATGTTTGACTGTAGGATAGAGAGGCTAGAGCTAGGCTCGGGAGCGCACATGCACGTCACATCTGATGGATTTCGCAGGAAATCCGACCCAGAGACCTCACATATAAATATGAATATTGGCCTTCAGAGGTAATAGCAAAACCCGAAAAGTGGATCATTGCAATGTGTGATTACAACCCCTTCAAACACAGGCAATAAAAAAAGGATTCATTTTATAAAATAAGTTACATAGAGAACCTTTAAAATACATGGGGATAACATGAATTAACTATTAGATAACTATGTATTTAATCACGTGAATAGTCTCACCAACAACATTAGATCTCATTAAACGAGAAATGAAACACAATGTACTATTGTATGTAACAGTGAGTGTTACTAAGTGTGAGTGATATTTCAACGCATTCTCACCACAAGGCGTCACCTTTTGACCATGCTTCAATATTCAATGCTTTAGGTCCCCTTAGTGTCAGTTACATGATGCGATCCTACGGCATCATCTTACTGACGCTAAAGGAAAAGCGTCAGTTAGATGACGCGGGTAGGTTTAGGTCTGGGGTAGGGGTAGGGTTACACGTGATCCCTAGGCCGTCATCTAACTCACGCTAAAGGGTGCCTAAAGCGTCAGATATTGAAGCATGGTCAAATCCGAATATTCGAATGCAATATTTTTGAAAAATGCCCATCCCTAGTCACCTAACTGACGCCTTGGGAAGGGCATTTTTCAAAAATATTGCATTCGAATATTCGGGCTCATAAAAATCGAATATTCGTTTATTTAAATTATGTTTAACAAAAAGACGTTATTTTTAAGGGTTTTTTTATGTTTTTTGTCACCATTTCTGGACAAGCTTACAATCAGGCAATACACAACCAGCTTACAATAGTAATTTAAGTTTTCTTTTAGTTGAAATCATTAAACAGTAGGCCTATATGTAAACAAAATAATATATATAAAAAGCATTATTAAAAGCATGCTCAAGCAGCGCGAGCGAAAAAAAACCCCTAATAAAGCAGATTGCGTCAGATATTGTACAGAACGTACACACACACACACGCGAGTCAGCAAATGATTGATTATTGTGTTTATTTTGTTTCACGTTTATGTTGAGAAAAATAATAATAGGCTATCTAACGTTACATGATGCAGGGCGCCGCCAGCACTTTATGTTCGAGTGAGAAAAGACGCTGCGCTGACAGACGTTTCAGAGACACAAAGAGAACGGTGTTTCTAACAGCACTTTGCATTTTCTGTTCTTAAACCGGTCTTCCTTAACGAAACTTAAAGGAAGTATGTCTCAAAATCATTTTGCTATTAGATAAGTTAACATCTTTGATCACGCGGGTCCAGCTGCGCTCACCTGCAGTTGTGATGCAATGATGAACAGCTGTCTTTCCTCACTCGACTGTTTGGATTTCATGTGATTTCTCATGGTGATGATATCATAACTCAGATTAATTAATTAATTTGATCAAAAGTAATTCCGTTTAGTAAGATCCTTTTCAAGTAACGTTAATTCCAAACTTCGTGAGGCAGACGACAACATTATGTGATCAAATACAGACAACTTGTTAACACACTCCAGAGCGCCATCCAGTGCATTTAATTATAACTGCGAGCTAGTTCTTAGGATTTATCATGGACTCACAGCATTTACGGCCAGCAAAGTAACGTATTCAAAATTCGAATATTATTTTATTTTTCGAATAATAATTACATATCGAATATTCGAAAATTTGAATATTCGTGCACATCCCTATAGGTGACGCCTTGGGGGTGAGAATGGGCTGGATATTTACGAAAGTAACGTTAAATGCAAGTACTCCACATCGACACTAGAGGTCGCTGTTTGACAAACATGCAATTCCTGCATGGCGTATTACAAATAATCTGTGGTTGAATTCTGCGAGACAAACTTTTAATTGTGTTGCTTAATTTTCAATGATGCAAAATAAGTAAATAAAATAAAACAAATTGGAAATTGCATTGAAAATCCACATGTCAGTTCTTGGGCTTGATGCTTTTTGGTTGTGATCAACAGTGATATCGATATGACCCTTTGAACTCAAACAGATGTAAACACTCAGGTGATCACTCACTCACACAACTGCATTACGTGTCAATGATTCACATCTCTGGTGTCATTGTGCTTAAATTCTCAAGAGCCTGCAGCGATCCTCCAGCTGGAGAAAGCTGAGAGCCATTCAGCCTTTTCCCATCTTTCCCATAATATAAAGAGGTGTGACTTACCCTAAGTGACAATGTCTCTGGGTGTCAGGTTCAGTCTGTGGACCAACCCCTGTATTATGTAACTGCAAACCACCTTGACCAGTAAGATGATATAACTGATGTTAGCAGCAGGAACAATTAGAGTGGGGTGGAGACATCCAAACCTGTGTGTATCATTCACTAGAAATTGAAAAGCGACCAAATCAGAGCATCTCAGAGCACAGACAGGTGTCTCAAATCAAAGCTGCTTTCTTTCTGAGGACTGCATGCTCAGAACGGCCTTTTGAAAAGTGCTGTGAAATCTGACCAGCCAGTTGGGTGATTTGTCTTCCAAATGGAGTAAAGAAAAGTTTGTGAAGATGAGAGTTGAAGGAGACTTTTGCACTATAGTGTCCTGATCTTACTAGGATCACCGCCTGCTCCATGGAAGCCGAGGATATAAATTTGGAGCCTTATTTATGCCATGGCATTTTATTTCCCAGCATTCTCCTGCTCTCTTTAACGGCAGGAATTTGATGCGGAGGCAAATGGCCAAATCCTCAGAGATAAATCACCTACAAATGTAAGGTACTCAGAAACATAATGCATTATGGCTGGAAGAGAGTATGGCAATCTGTAGCAGACCTCAAAATCACTTACAGATTTTAGAAAACAAGGATATAAGCTGACCTTACCGTTTTGTGAATTGGAGCACATTTTCATTTTGTTGGCAGGTCATTTTGTGGCCTAACAGATACGTACAAGCTCCAGCATGGCCACTTCGCTTTAAAGATCTATTTATAACATAATGTTGCACACAGCATGCCTGTCATCAGCACGCCGCTGACTAACCACCGGTCCCAAACAGACTGATAGACACACTGAGTAAATCACTGTCTCCACTTCAGGATGTGGATACAAACCACAAGGGGCTTTCAACCGGCCACACTCAAATGCGACTTTGTTTGTTGCAGCATAGGCTGACATTTCCCCCGAGCTCTGTCTGAGGATCATACTTGCCTACTATCTGAAACAGGACAGTGAAGTCATTGTAAATCATGAATAAGTGTAAACCTCTGCCTCAAGCGTGGGTCAGACGGAACATGACTTACATTCTCATCAGCGTTGGGTTGAATCCAGTACCATACGTTTCATATTTTGCACAGTGACTGATTAAGTAGAGAATTAGAGAGAGGAATGCAGGTCTGAGTTGGGGTCCCTGGAGGAACAGGGATGAGGAGGTAGAGGTTGGGTCAGGGTGGGATTAGGGGTGTAATGTACTTCCAGCCAAATTTCCCTCTCAGGTTTACCTGAGTCTTGGCCTTCTGCAATGTTGAATGTTGCATTAATACTAGAAAACTAATCTTTAGATAACAATGTAGCTTTGTTGATTTAACACTATCTAACTATCTATCTATTTATCTATCTATCTGTCTGTCTGTCTGTCTGTCTGTCTGTCTGTCTATCTATATCACATATATATATATATATATATATATATATATATATAAAGCAGGTTTAGGTGGCTGGCTGGCCAGGTATGTTTCAGTTCCATTTGTGCTAACCCTTTTAGTGGTATTATTTGCAGTAACTTGCACTCCTTGGCTAACCTGCTCCAAGGCAGGTTATTTTCTGTGTAAGAGATGTCAAACCAAAAGTGGACCAATCAGTGGTGAGCAAAGTGACACATGTCTGACACAATGAATGAGTGAAGCGGCTTCTGAAATTAGAAAAAAAATGTAGGGCAGGGCTTGATTTCGTCCTTCGGGAATTGATTGGTTCATTGGAGGTGGTTTACTGATAGCTGCATCCTCATCGGCTCTGGCTGCACCCTTCGCCATTCCACGTGACCGAAATAGAAGAGAGGCAGTTATGATGGGGAGGGAACGGTAATGTATTTGATTAAAGATTATAATGGTATGACCCATTACACATGAACAATTTTAGTTTAACAATTGTTAAGCATTTGAGTTTAAAGCAACACCATGGAACTTTTCCTCTTTGCCCTTCTAGTCGGAAACGAAATTGGCCATTACCGCTGTCGTTAATAGTTTAGCCTACGCGTCGCGCACACGCTCGTTGTTTATCCAGCACCGGCTTTGTCAGCATTGTAGTTTCTTCCGGTTCTGTTGTCGAACCGGCGTTCAGTGACGCTGATGACATAAGACATTGCTGACGTGTTATCAGTGCGCCGTTTAGTCTGGGGGAGATGCTTGTTGTAAACCATACAATCTACGTAAACATGTCTAAGGATTTTGACACAGAAACGGACACAGGAAGACTTGCATTTTTTTCCCAGTCATATTTATTTGAACCCGAATACTCGGACGCACCAGATACACGTCAGCAGCATCTTACGTCAGTAGCGTCTTACGTCATCAGCATCACTGAACGCCACAAAATTCTTGGACTAAATCTGAAATATCTTAAACTGTGTTCCTGAAGATGAACAGAGGTCTTACAGGCTTGGAACGACATGAGGGTGAGTCATTAATGATGTAAGTTTTATTTTTAGGTGAACTAACCCTTCAACAGCTACCTTAATAGCTATTAATTAGGAGTGTATTGAGGCAAAAGTCAATTGTTAAATAGTTAGATAATAGTGAGAATTGGATCCTAAACTAAAGAGCTGACTATAGTTCTTGGACGTCTTTGACCATACGTCAATATCCGGCCTTTTCAGGGCTAGCCTTAAGCGTCGGTCAGATGACGTTCATCGGACCCTAACTCTACCCCAGACCTAAACTGACGTTAAAGGTAAAGCGTCAGTTGTATGACGTCCCAGGATCGTCATATAACCGTACGTTTAATGGCACCCTAAAAAGGCGGATTTTGACGTAGGGTACAAAAGACGTCCCAAGACGTCCAGTTATATGACTTCTTGGGATGAGACTGTGTTAAATATATAGCTGCATTTGTATTTTATGCCTTGCTATTTGGGGTATCAAAAGGCATGTAAACCCCTGTTCTAGGGAGTGAAGGATATCTAGCACTTTAAAAAAAACAACAAATATAAGCACACTAGCAGAGAGGATTTAACATGAATGTTTGAAAATGGATGTGCCTAAGTGCCTCCATATACCAAGAAGGCAGTATTTTTCATGTTTCAGGCACAGCCATAGTTTATTTATTTGTCTGGAAAAGGGAGCAAGAAAGTAAGTGGTGTTTGTGGTGAGTGGGGGGGCTTGACTGACATGTCCAGTGTTCTGTTGGAAGTTAAATGCATTTACTGTTCTCTCCTTTCACACAAAGTGAGGGCTACGATGATCCTAATGCACCTGAGAGCCACAACAATAGGCTCGGCTGATAGCACCGGCAGAAGGTCTTCCTGCACCCCAGACACAGTCTCCCTTTGTCCATTAACCTGCCAACGGCAGGGTTACTTGTCTCTCTGATCATGTGTAAGAGGCTGGAGGGGACAGAGTGACAATAAAACGCACACCAGTGTCCAGTCGTGTAAAAAGACCACCAGACTTTGCTCTTGTTTAGGTATTCCACTTCCGTTATTCTGACATAAGTAGGGCTGTTGTTCTTATATCATTATAAATGAAGATGCGTTTGCGAGGATGCGACTCAGACAAGAGTACATTTGTTTGTTGCAACGTCTCCCTCACTTCTAAGGTGTTAGGTGAGAAAATCAATTCAGGTTGCTCAGTCTTAGAGTTCTTGAGTGCTCATCCAAATCAGTTAAATGAAGAGAGACTGTGAGCGTGTGTTGGTGTGCGCCAAAGGAAAAAGCAATAATTCAAAGACAAATTACTGAATCTGCTCACCCAAGATAAATAAATGTTGGTTAAAGCTTTTAGCCTAGTAAGTTAATAACCTTTGTTTTACATTTAGAGGAGTGCAGAACTAATCTGATGAATATGAATGTTGTACCACACCTCTTGTTCCAAACAGTGAGCTGTAGTCTCTCATTCCCTCCACCCCATCAAAATTTGTTCAAACAAAAAGATGAAAAAAAAAGACCTTACACCAACATAACATTTATTACTGTGGTATGAATTTGGTCGAGGCCATTTCATACCACATCTGCAACTAATCCATGACCTGCTGGGATTTGTAAATAGAGTACAGTGAAGAGTTTGTTCCACTAATGCATTATAAACACAGAGGACGGCTCAGGGCCTTTGAGTTTAGGGTTACGTTCAATATGGAACCGGATGCTTCACTAATGTAACACTTTGCACATGGATTCTGCATTTTAGAATTAATCATTTTCCATTGAAATCCCTCTGTCCTTTAGCGCCAAACAGAGAGAATGCCGTTGTCTCATTTCAGAACTTTGGTGTTTTCGGAAACAGGAGTAGAAAGAAAATTCGACAGGAACATAAATTCTTTCTTTTTCCTACTCTTTTTCTCTCAGTGTTTTTCTTGAAGGTCCTGCTTAAAGTGGACAGCAGAAGCATTAATCACAGCCACGACTGCAGACAAACAAGGGAACTCACTCTTCGAACGACCACGGAAACAACACAGTCGCCTCTGCCCTGTGCTGCGGTCTTAATGAAAGCTTTATCTTGTCAAACCACCAGCGAAACCAGCCTCTGAGAGTCGATCAGTGCCTCTTTGCCCCTGAAATCTGTAATGTCTTGTAGAACTTGTGTGAATATTTGACATCGCGAAAAGCGGCCCACCCTGTTCTTGGGTCTATTTCATGGTTTCTCTGATTCTGCACTCAGGTTAAAGGCCATTTTCCCATGCTGCTCAAAAACGTCAGCTCAAACAAGACGCACCGCAATGAGAGTTAAAAGGACATCAAAATTGGTCTGCTGTCATCAAGGGTCTGTCTTATCCCTATTTGCCTTTCTCCAACCGATCCATCAGCGAGGTCTGATCAAAAAGGGATACCGTGTCTTCCAGCATTCCTTATTCCCGGGATGAGTGTCCCTGACTGTCCCTCTGCCACCACTTCCTGTCAGCCAAGCCTGAAACAAAGACCTTCTCTTTCTAACTCCTTTTTCTGCTGCTCTCTCTCTCACTCGCTCTGTATAAGCCTGAGATTTGGGCATGAAATGCAACACATATTTATGAGATTATCTACTGTCTCGTGTTTCATTTCCATGTACGAAAGGAGAACATTTTTCATTCCCTCTGAGTGAAAACATGTGAAAGGGACAAAATGATTTTTGTGCTGTTGTTGTCCTCAGATCTCCAAGGGGACGTTAATTCACATTGATCTGGTTTTAAACTAAGGCACTTCCCCCCAATACCATTAGAATGATAACAGCCTAAAATAATTCTCCTATCCCACCTCCCTCCCAACACGTACGTACAAACACACGCACGCAAACAATCTGTATAGAGATAATCCCAAGAGATGGATGTGCACAAAAACAGCCCAAAATGAAAAGGTCACTGAATTCAAAGCCGATTCAAAATGAAGCAAGTGAGGATGTCAACATGAAATGCAGCACAAGACTTCTTTGTCTCCTAAACAGTCAAAAGAACAACACAAGAGGAGTGATCAGATGATGACTCTGTGAGGGGGAAATGTGCCCTGAAGCAGAAGCAAGTGAGGGGGATAGCAGACAGCATAAGAAAGGCCTAAAACATTTTTTTTTTTGTTTGTTTTTTTTAGTTTTGCATTGCTACAAACATGAAGTATAAAATGTTTAGCGTAAAAAACATAAGCGTAAAAAATGTTTAACCCTCAAACCGTATTTACTTTATAGCCCTTAATCCTGTAATTGTGGACAAATTGGGCACAGAGGACTCAGCTGTGATCCTAATTTTTATTTATTATAAATGTTATATTACTGTCTTCGATAAAGTTTTGTCAATCCATTTATGATGGGTTTTATATTTTTTTATTTATTTTGGGGGTATTTTTGAATTTATTTACTTCAAAAAGTACCAAATTTTCTATAGAGGGAATGCATTCACATGACTTTCCCGCCGGAACAACCCCTCTCAGCCTGACCGAGTGGCAAAAGATCTGCTGCGTGACTGGATTTAATAGGGGAAACTGCGAAAATGCGACTAAAACGTACAATTTTATCAATTTAAATTAAATGTTGGACTCAATAAAGTGTTCCTTTTCAACTTACTAAAGATCATGATCCATGGATATTATTGACATGCAGCCAGGAATCGTGTTGCCTGACATTTATGTTTGCCTGATTTCGACACCGGGGAAATAAAAGCAATATAGACCTAAACATAAAGCAAATTTGCCTGTGAACGTTTTATATAAATACAATATAGGTTTAAATCTAGGTGATTACTTATATCAGTGTTATATATAGCCTATATATCATCATATCATCCAGCCCTAAAACTTTATAGTTTTTTTTAGTCAGTGTTTATTAAAAAAAATCCAATAATGCAGAATATGGAATGATACATATTTAATTGTATGAGTTGTTTATATATATATATATATATATATATATATATATATATATATATATATATATATATATATATATATATAATATTAATACAAAATATATGGGTATGGTTTTACAGCTAAATTCAGCATATTGACACAAAATGAAAACTGCAAATCCATCTTTTGCTGACTGGAGTCCAGTTGTTTCTGTGAATTGCAGTGATCCATTTGCTCCTCTTTCTATCGCAGTCTGTAAAAATATACCTCCGATTTTTTGTCAAATCTAGCTTGTAAAGTCAATCGCAAAGCTCTTTCCTACTTTATATGTGTTGTGTTTGTTTTCGCGGCATTCACGCTGAACACATATACAGCCGCTCAGTCTTTTTGCCACTCACTGTGAGGAACTGCAGCACTCCCGGCCGGAGGTGATGTCATGCGCATTCCCTCTATATAAATTATTTCTATGTAAATTAATTACTATGTAGTTTTATTTTTTATTTATTGTTTTTAACTACATTAAAATATCATTCCAATAAGTTCTTAGAGCTAAAGCCTAAGATGAAGTGACTTTGCTGTCACCATGGTGTCTTATTTTGGCTTATTTTAGAATGCTCTAAATTACCGTTTGTCCCATTCATTTCTATGGGTGCCCATTTTTTGACCCAAATACAAGAGTTTTTTTTTAACATTGTAAAATTGAGTCAAGAAAAAAATGTGTGTGTTGGAGCCAAAAGAAGCCAAGTCTTGTACCGCTTAGATCAAGGGAAGTATTTTTACAAAATTAATCAAAACTATTTTGCCCACATTTGTCCAGAATACGGTTTTAGGGTTAACAGACCACCACAATCAACTGTTTACTTGCTCTAAGGCCTTTCTTTTTAAAACTGCATGTAAAAAGTGAAAGTGTTTAGGGTACTGTTCCAAAAATTGTAACACACCAAGAATTCTAAACATGACGTCACGTGGGTGTATTCCATGTAGACATTAACCTGAGAGGTCAAGTAAGAGGGAGAATGTTGGAGGAGCGTTTTTGTGACTTCACAGGTCCAGGATTTGCCAATGTGTTTTTATTAGACTGAAAAAGTTCATTAGCAATCTGCTGCTGCAATAAAACTGTATATATGGAAAGTAATGGATTAAAACACTACTTGAGGACTGTAGATAATAAAAAATACATTTTCTCTGGAAGTTAGATCTATCCATAAACACAATTTAGCATTGTTTACAGACATACAAATCTAATAAATAGATTTTTTTAATGATAGATAGATATACAGATAGACAAATAATGTAAATGGCAAACAGTGAACAGTCTCAAGCAGTATCAAGCCAGTCTGTGAGAGTATATGAATATGTAAAATGGAAATACTTCACATACATGCAAAGATTAATCCATTTTGTCTAAAAGGGAAAATATAGGCTTTTTAGTTAAATAATCCAGATTACTGTGTGCATGCGTTTGCCAGGCAAACGAGAGATAAGATCTCCATTTCCTGCAATCAAAAGCTCTCCTTCAATATAAGCCTTTATAAAAAGGCACTTACTCTGTTTTTCAGTCCCTAGTCATATTAGATGTATAAGGCCTATTTACATCCATTATCCAATTGGACTCAGGAAAAGGAACTCATGGAAATTATGAGACATTTTAAAAGGGGACAAAAGGAAAGAGCTGTATGACTAAGAGGCTTTTAAAAAGTTCAAATTCATGGCACATGATTGAAACGTAATTGTTACAATTTTAGTCTGTTCAATGTGCCGTGTGATTATGCAACTGAAATTAGGTGTTCTGAAGGTGCTAAAAAACTACTAATTTGATATGTTTAAGTCTTAAAAATGCTTCAATAGGTTTTTCACCTTTGAGTGACTCAACGTCAAGTAGTCCAATGATGCAGCACAATGGTGTTTGCACTTACTGCCTTTGTTTTGGAAATGTAAAACCTTATGTTAGTGCAACTGCTCCGTGTTCAACCTCTGAAATTGAGTTTGAGCTTTTATATTCTGTGAAAGAAAGACGCAATGTTTTGTTTGTTCACTGTCTAGCCACTGCATTTTCCATATTTGATATTAATTTGAATTTGTCACCAATTAATTGTTCATTAACCAGGGAGCATATCATCTGCAGAGAAATTAAAAATGCAAATTAGATATCAACCTAATATCAAAACAATTTAGACTGGTGGTGACAAATGATTGACAATTATTTCCCACTTTTTCTCCCCTAACTAGTGTTGCCATGGAAACCTTGATTATCTTGCTCTGATTGGTTAATTACATTGATATAATGACCAGAAAATATTTGATTTTCAGTTGACTGTTTTATGGATTGGATTCAGCCTACATCCATTACAACAGTCCGTTCTAACTGAATGTTTGCATCAACATGCTTAGGGATAGTTTACCTCTTTTTTGTAATCATTTATTTACCCTTATGTTTTTCTTAACATGCATGAGTTTCTTTCTTCTGATGAACACAAAGAAGAATGGGTAACACTTTATTTGAAGGGGTGTGCATAAGACTGACATGACACTGTCATAAACATGACATAACACCTGTCATGAACATGAAGGAGTCTTTATGAATGTTTATGACTGTTGTCATTAAGCATTATTTGGTAAATTATGACACTTAATGCAAAGTTGACGTTGTTTAAAATGTCTTTGTTATGACAACTTGACATTAACAAAGACAAAAATATCTTTGTTATGACAACTTGACATTAACCAAGAAATTATAACCTGTCAACCTGTCACAAATATGTAACAGGTATAAAATTATCTGTTATTTAAAGGTATATAAATAACAGGTCTAATTTCCAAACTTAAAAAAAGTTATTTAGCTTTGTGTTAACATTACATTACCCTATCATATCTTATGGTTGGTTTTAACGTTGGTTGTCATGACACCATTATAACTGTGACATGAATATTTTACTTCTTCTCAAGTAAAGTGGAACACATTGTACTAGTTATAAAGATGTCATTAAGGGTCATTACACTGTCTAATGCTTTAACAACAGTGTCATTAATATTTCCCTTTACCTCAAGTAAAGTGGAACACATTGGACTAGTTATGATTTCTTGGTTAATGTCAAGTTGTCACAATCAAGACATTTCTGTCTTTGTTAATGTCAAGTTGTCATAACAAAGACATTTTAAACAATGTCAACTTTGCATTAAAAGTGTCATAATTTAATGAATGACACTTAATGACAACAGTCATAAACATTAATAAAGACTCCTTCATGTTCATGACAGGTGTTATGTCATGTTTATGACAGTGTCATGTCAGTCTTATGCACACCCCTTCAAATAAAGTGTTACCGAAGAATGTTGGTATCCAGACAGTTTAAGGTAGCCATACTTCCACCAACACATTCTCATGCCAAGACATCATCTAACTGATGCTTTTGACCATACGTCAACATCCGACGTTTTCAGGGCATCCTTTAATGTCAGTTAGATGATGCTATCCTAGGGCGTCATCAAACTGACGCTTTACCTTTAGCTTCAGTTAGATGACGTGGGTAGGTTTAGGTCTTGGGTAGGGTTAGGGTTAGATAGCGTCATCTAACTTACGTTAAAGGGTGCCCTAAAACACGGTAAATAAATAATTACTATGGAAGCTCGATGGCTACCGTCTTTCTGGTGTCCAACTTTCTTCAAAATTTCTTCTTTTTGTTCAAGAGAAGAAAGAAACTCATACAGGTTTGGAAAAACTTAAAGTCCAAGTGTAAAGTTCAGATTAAGGATGTGATGTAAGGAAGGTTGTCACACCACAGAAAAACGTGTTATAAGCCACCCAGCCAAATCTGAATGATAAAAAAGCCGGCAAGTGCATAAAATAAGCAAAATCTTGAGCAGTATTCTCAAACACTTGGAGGCGTGTCTGCTGGCTGTCCTGAAACCACGCCCACTCGCAGGAAAGCTGCCGGCACTGAAATTAGGTGAAACTGCTTTCGGGACGGGAGGATGAAGGCTGAGGTGGGAGATAGTCGGTTCGGCCCCATTCACCAGTAACAGCGGATTATTCAGTTGTCTCCGACGAAAGTTTATAAAACGATCCCGTGTAAAATGATGACTACAGAGGCGGGTGTTGGCGGTGATCCTTAGATCTTCATCAAGGTTGGCTCTCCACAAAATGAATCCACCTCTTCTTGATGTGATCGCTCTCAGCGGCCTCAGTGCGTCATCAAGTAGGGGCGGGTCCACGAGCTCAGGGGCTCCAGTGCGTAATTGAGCCCTGTTTTAGCCCCGCACAAAAAATCCGGAAAATATCAATGGTGAAAAACTGTTTAACGGTCTAACTCCGCATTTCAGTACTTCACAATTCACAGACTTTGTAATATGTTTTAGCAATACATTTGTAACATTTATAATGTCTTTAGAATTTTTTTTTTTGAAGAATTGCCTTTACAGGGACTTTAAGGGTGAGTAAATGATGACAGAATTTTCATTTTTGGGTGAACCATCCCATTAACTCTGATGCGCTACTTTCGATTGACCAGAACAACAATGAATTATTAGGCCCAATGCAGAGGATATTATCAGCAGTAGAAAATGGCGGTGCCATTGCTGTCAGTAAGCGATGCTGGGCAGTGGTGCTTTGCAGCACTAAATGGGATGGTTGATTGAAAGATTTGGGCATCTGGCTGGGAGTGGCAGGCCAGAGCTGAGTGGACTCATCTGAAGCCAGGCATCCAAAAGCTTTAGACATCCCTGGTCAGCCAAATGACCGAGGACAGAACCCATGTCCAAGAAAATTGCTTTTGGAATGCTTGGGATTGGCCTAGGAGGGAGGGAGAGCGCTTATCTGCGGTCAATTACCATCCCGCACACAATGAACCAAATGAAAGATAGCTCAACATCCTGAGGTCTGGAAAAGTGTAGATAAGAGCGAGCTGATCAGATATTACAAGTCGGGATAGATCTATCTGCAAATATGATGCATGAGGTGTAAGATATTCATCCTGGTTTAAGGCTTGACAGCTCTTAGATTGAGCTATCTCGGTATAGTCTATGTTTAATTAAGCACTTCAAATCACCTTTGGTAGAATCAGCACAGCTCCTCGCTGATTCCTGTGTTTAATCAGGACTACTTGAGGGACAACTTGTGCAATTCAGACATCTTTGACTCCTGCCTGGCAGTTAAAGCTGCATCTAATCAAATATCTATACGACATGTGAGGTTCCTAATGGCCTCTGGGTCTTTGTGAGCATGACTTCCGCTCTCTGAGGTTGGTCATTGTTATTAACTGTATGTCTCAAACAAAAGCGGCCAGTTAAGGGACCGAGACGAGAGACGGGCATGACCTGAGTGTTTCATTTCAGGATGAGCTTAATTAGAATCGCTCCACATTCCCCCAAGGTCCAAAATTAGAGCCTCTTCCTTTTCATTTTTTGTTGTTGTCTTTGTTATATGCACATTGTCTTGGTTCATTATTTCTACAGGCATTTAAATATGTGGTAATGACAGATTGTGTCCACCGGGAGAAACCGCAATTTAGGCCAAAATATCATCCTCTTAGTTTAAAAAGGGCAAATGAAAGGCACCTTTTCTTCGTTTTCTTCATTTTTTTAGATTCGAGTCAAAAGCAATTAAAGGAAAAATCCTAGAGAGAACCTTTTCCTAACGTGCGTGATGGCGAACATGCATTGCATTAATGAATAAATTCAAACTGTATAAAGAAAAGACCTTTATCTGACATGCAGCCAATTTAAACATTCATTTACCAGTTAACTATTTCACTTCATTAGCTGATACTATGCCATATGATCGAAATGTCATGAAATAGAGAGTTCCTTTTCTAAACCCAAATTGCAGCGAGTACAGAGCCATTCTGCAGCGTATCAAAGATGGCAGAGGCAGGGGGGCCTTCTCCACAGGAAGTTCCTGCAAACAGAGTGCACCCACTTTTAAACCCCATTTGTCTTGTTAATGGGCCCCACTGATTACCTGATTGCACTGGATGACTGTGGAGAAATCTGATTGCGTGAAATTATACAGAGCAAAAACTTTTGATTGGGGAATGGATCTGGGATGCTCGTTGCTACCATTTGACAGGGCCCCTGTGAAATTTGGCCTCATTGATTTCAAATCAGCAAAGTGTCAGCGCATAATTGTAATCAGAGCCCATGTTCACTGAGCGGTCTATTTTAAAACCCAACTTCCTTGCTGTGCAAACTTTTGAGCCTTAACAGTATGACAATGGCATTAGACCTTGTTAATTACATGCTCTTTAAAATAACTACAGTATTATGAGGTCTAAACCCTTTCTGCCTGGAAGAACATAGAAAGGATTTTAGCCATGAGGGTCATTGCCTTGTACAATATACTTTTATTCTAATCATGAGTCCAGCTGATACTTCAGATCTATTACTTCGACGTCTAATCAAGCCAGTTCGGCTTTTTCTTTTCTTTTTTTTTAAATCAGGTAACCATGGCAAATATGGGGGATTGTCTAAATTTTACGCCTTTCACATCTGACATTTGTGTGACAAGTCATTTTTCAACCTTCAGCAATGTTCATTTGGGCAATTGTGGGATAGATTGTTTTATCAAACATTGTTAAATAACAATACCCATTAATTCAGCTTCAGTGCAGCTAATGCATAGTAAAATGACTTCGAAAATTGCGTCACTATTCTCTAATGTGTCTCTTTCTCTTGGTGTAGGCTTGATTTAAAGCCCTCTTCACAACACATTTGACATTGCCAAATATTTTACAGAGATTGCAAATGTTATGAGAAGTCTTATGTCTCCTCTTCCCATGCATTTGTGGACATCTTTAAAAGAATGAAACCTGAGAAAATTCTGTTCTTCCATTGAAAGTCCATTCCACCAAAACTTTGATGCTTCAAAAAGTTCATATAAGAAAGTAAAAGCAATCCATTTCTAAGGAGAATGTGGATGCATACATGGCGGTGAGCCATGACAGCGTCCTTATTCTCCTTTCAAATAGATTGCTTTTACGATCTCTTTATGAACTTTTTAACCTGGCCATGACCGTGTGTGATTTGTAATAATCTTAAAGAATTGCTGAAATCACACTGGCTGTAGAAGGCATTAAGCTTGATGTCAACTAGTCGCTAATCATGGTCTATAGAGTGCACAACAGGATAATACATATTTGAAGTCCACTTTTGAATTCACTGTTCTGTGATTTATCTATAAAGTAGCTTAGAAAAAAAATGTTCTATATTTCTTAGTAACTAAAACCCACAGCTTCACAGTTAGAAAAGAGTCACTGCCAGGTAGAATTAGAGTAGTTCACTTTTCAAAAAACTTTTGCTGATAATTTACTGTCATCCAAGATGTCCATGTCTTTCTTGCTTCAGTCGAAAAGAAATTAAGGTTTTTAATGAAAATATTCCAGCATTTTTCTCCATATAATGCACTTTACTGGTAACCAAATGGTTCAAAAAGACACTTTCAGTACAAACTGCAAACTGTTCAAATGCCTTTAAACGATTCCAGACGATGAATAAGGGTCTTATCAAGCAACATGATCGCTATTTTTTTTTTTAAAATAACAACGTTTTATAAGCTCAAATGCTCCCCTTGCTCTGTATTGTGATGCACGTTCGTGACTCTCCTGTTCGAACTCACTCATCAAAATGAACAAATCTTTTTCTGAGTCAATTCGTTCGTTTCGTTCATTGAATGAACCAAATGACTCGGAAAAAACATTTGTTCATTTTGATGAACGAGTTTGAACAGGAGAGTCACAAACGCGTGTCACAGAACAGAGCAAGGCGACCACGTTTGTGAAACCAGGAACAATAACATCCTACCACTTGTTAGCTCGGTTGAAAGCCCAAACAGACGGTCTGCCGCAACGACTTAGCAAAGTGAAACAGATCTGAAACACATAAAGCATGCACATTTTAGTACGTAATACTGGTAGCTGTTGATTGAATACTTTGTATATAGTATAGTATTTGCACATATGCAAACTTTAGCACAACTTACCCTCTTGCGTTGGCTTTGAACGACCGGATGCGTCTCGTAGTCTGAACTCAGTTGATGCAGGACAGCCAATAGGCACGCGAGATAAAGGATAATTTTTGGCTTCTATATCTTGTGAAAAAGAGGTTTTCCCCTAGAAAAGCAGTCCGAGTGTACCGGGTAGGTTTAGGGTATGGTTAAATATAGGGACAACTTTCATGTATTTTTATATAAAATATATCTCTTTATATATATTTATGAATATCTTATTTGTGCCTGGTTAAAAGTCCCTCAGGTTTTATTAAAAAATATTTTATGAATTATGGGATTTTTGGACAAACTATCACTTTAAGGCTACATATTTCATCTTTTTTTTATAGACACCTTTGCCTATACATGGTGGAGACATTTATTTTCCCTTTTAATTTGAAATGACTAAAAATATGAGATTAAATGAACTGCAAGCCATTGAGAATCATGAAAAGAATCCTCTCTTTGTGTCTTGCAGCAGTATGAAAAACATGTGCTCCATAGGAATCAAGAGCATCTGGCAGTTTTACTCACTTCATTAATTAACTTTCCATTGATCTGACATTCTGTGCTTTCAAGTCATTGTTTTGTGCACACTGTTTGCGGTGTCTTTCCTTTGCCACGGTCAAGTTCAGCATCACCATGGTGACAGAACTTATATGGATACGAATGCATTCAGCTGTTCGAAACTGACATTTAAATCAGATCCTGATGATCCTAATGTATGTTTAACATATTATACATATATAATACAATATTTTTGAAATCATATTATGGTTAAGAATAAAGTTGCATGCGTCTGTTGACACAGGCGAAAATTCAGTCCAGTTGGCGTCATCATATTCCTGTCCCACCAAACTTTCAACCACCTGCAAAAACTTCTAATGAAACCATCACCAGTCGGGGAGAGTTTATTAGGGAGGGGAGGAATGGGGGGATGTTAACACAGATGTCCAAATAAGAGTGTGAATGATTCATTCTGCCGAGATTAGCCTCCGTCTCCAACAGCAACTTTCCCAGGACTCAGGAACTCTCTGCCTTTCAGTGCAGCACACAGGATTGTCATCAGAAATTGATTTTCCTCCTGAAAGACAAATTGAATCGCATATGAAATACAACAGAAAGAACAAGAAAGTGCCTGTCTCCACGTCCTGTCTCTCCCTCATGCCTCATTCCCAGTATACCTCTCACCTCCTCTCGCGCCTTGTTCCTTTCTGTCCATCCCCCTCGTCTCTTGTATCTAAGTGATCTGGAGTGTTCAAACCTAAATTAAGATCTGGAGCGAGATACACGGTTCCCATAGCTACCCCTCAAACAGTGTTGTGATTGCATTATAATCCGACAGTAATCAAATCTAAATGAAACCAGGATGATAAGGATGCTATTTTCAGTTAGTGTTTGTGAGAGCAAGAGTGTACATTGCCTTTTCACTTTGTGCTTTTTCACTCTTTATTACCTTCCAATCAGCTCAGCCTCGCAGCGGCTTTTTTCATTACTTTGGGCCATTGTTTTGGACAAACATAGTTGTAATGAGCTGTAAGAAGAGGAGATTAGCCTGGTCAAATGATACGGTCTGACTGAAGGGATTTCACACACAAACACACACCAAACACACCACATCCTAGGCAATCCAACTCTTCTAACTAAAATTGAGCCATATTAACCATATATTTCCTATTGGCATCGAGCAAAAAATCGGGGTTTGAATATAACATTATAAATGTGTCTCTGATGTTTTAAAGCATGGCAAAAGAATAATGAGAGGGTTGATATTTTTGACTTTGAGGAATTTTCTAAAGATACATTTGACCATATATTCTGTCCAAGTTCACTGAAAATGAATTTAAAAAACTGTTAAAAAGTATGAAGTGTTGCTCATCATTGTGTAGTTAGTCATTGCCTTTACTGTAGGCAGACAGCGGTATCAGTTTTATGGATTCATCCCTAGCCCGACCTTGAATGAGCTACCTTGTAACTGGAGTCTTTTGTGCTCAGACTGCATTGTTTCTCATGAATTCATTTGTCCAAACCATTTATGAGTATTTATCTCATCAACTCTGTCCTCTCTTTCTCTGCTGTGTAGTCCTGTGGAAATATATTCCAAAACTTTTTTTTTTTATAATGGACAAAATGTGAAGTACACATTTAACATTTTACAAGTGCCGGCCTTAGTCTTTGTTACTGTCTGCAATAAGAAATCGCATGCTTCCCAAGAGAGCAAAACATTTATGAATGGCAGTGATTCAACGCACAGTAACTAATACTGGTGGGTCACATGATAATGACAGCATTGAATATATCGTCGCTGCCCCAATGAAACTCACGTATGTCCAAAACGGTTACTTTTCAGGAAGTGAAAAAACATGTAATTTCAAAAGCAGCTGAACGTAGCGTTGTCATGCTTGGCACAACATCTTTAAATGTAACCATATTCTTGCCAGTGTCATGATATAATCCATATTTGACCCAAAATCGAGTTTAAATGGACATACGTGCATATTGTATAGTAACGGTGGTCGATACGCGTTCTTCCGATCATTAATTAGAATGACCAAATCGCATTTCATATTGACAGATGAATAGGCTACGCTCAGTTTATTAAATGTCTCTTGCAAACTATGAAGAGACAATGAATCAATGCACTGTCATGGCGATGCTAGACTGATACTTTATTTACACAATCCTACCGTAATTTTGTCGGAAATGAGCTGCATTTTATTACAGATATTAGCTGCATTTTATCATCAGCTAATTTCAAAATCAAAGACATACATCAATAAGAGAGTGTGGCAACAACCTGCCCTGTAAGATCACTTCGTTTCTTTACTTCTGAAGCAGCTGCTCATCTGCGGTAATGTGTGTCGCAGGTGCGCCGTCATATCTGTCATATAGCCTATATAACATGCTCTCACTCATTTATTTTTTTAGCATTTTTGGGAGGAGTAAAATATACATATGTGGTTCAACAACCGGATTGCGTTTACATCTAGTAAAGATCCGAACACAATGCGAGCCAGACTACCTCCAGATGGTCAGGCAGATCTGATCACAATCCGATCACAACGTATACCTTGCATAACATGCCTTTTTTATTATCCGGATAACTTATCTGGATACAGTAATACCAGGTGTAGGGGTCTCAGAGACGAGACCAGCGAGAATCTTCAGGAGACCGGCGAGATGCCTCCACAGGGCGGGGAGATACTATACTGTCTATGGGAGATACACTGCGTGATTGACAGCTTTGACAGCAAATGGAAATACGTGGAAATCAGATGACATGATTTCACAACTTTTCATTGGTCATTTAGATAATGTGAAGCATGCTGTATACGGAAATGAACCTGGACATTCTATCCATGAAAATATCTCAAAATCGTCAAAATGGACATACGCGGTTTTCATCGGACAGCGACGATATATAGAACTTACTTTTTAAATAAGTACTCTCTCACAAATGGCACCCTAAACACTCGCTGTCTTCCTACGAATCTGCAACTTCCGTAACAGGCTCAGCAGAAGTGTGCATCAAGGGCACATATCTACCGTAAAGGTAGATATAAATTCACAAGCGCCCTTCCTGAAACCTCAAATAACAAATGACACACTATGGCTTCATGACCTAACGGACATGTGCGCGAGAAAATGAGTATGAAGTGTGCCATTTGGGAAAGGGCCTATGCTTATAGACCCATTTTCAGTGTTGCGCTCGTTGTCTTTTGACTTCCGGTCTGTATTTTCACAGCGATCTTGCATGGGTATAAATGAACTGCTCGTTAAAAATTTCCCGGTCGACATTTGTTAAGACATATGCTTTACAAAAACATTACAATGCTCATGATAACTTTTGTTAACTCTACAATAAGTAAATCTACGTCACCAGCTAATTACTCCTCGACAGCGATGCCATAGAAATATACAGAGCGAACGCAAAAACGGAAGTTCAAAGACAATATTCTAAAGATGACGGCGCCCACGTTTCTCTGTTGTATAAGGTCTATGTCACTGGCTTTTCTTCAGGCCAGTTATTTTGGACATAATGCTGACACCTACTGGCATGGATGTATGAAGTTTGTTCATTAACTGCTGCCTCGTCACTCTAGAGTGGTTATTTAAAATTTTGCCTTTTTTTGTTTTGTTTATTTTGGTTTGTTTTTCTCAAACTACATGGGCATTCTTAGATTTAATCTTAACAAAGTATGTGTTTATACTTGTTGATTACTTACATTCTAATACATGCTGTCACACACTGTTGGTTCTTATTCCATTTTGTACCTGTAATATATTGTGGTCAATAATATTTTTTATTTATATATTTAAATGTATACGTTTATTCAGTAAGGAAGCATTAAATTGATCAAAATGGAAAGTAAAGACTTATACATTTAAAATGTTTAAAAATGCAAACAAATGCTGTTCTCTTAATGAACATTTCATCAAAGAATGTTGAACAGCTGTTTTCAACTGTGAGTATGACAATAATATGAAATGTTTGAGCAGAAAATCAGCATATTAGAATCATGTGGCGATGAACTTGAAGACTGTAATGGCTTCTGAAAATTGAGACTTTGAAATCACAAGAATAAATTAAATTTTCAAATTTTTTTAAACAGAAAAAAGTTTTTTAAAACAGAAAAAATCTTTGACATTATTACATTTTTTACTGTATTTGTAATCAAGTAAATTCGGCTTTGGTGATCATATTAGATAAAAACATTACAAAACCTGTAACCACCCAAAACTTTTGAATGGTATGTTGTGTTTGATGTTTAACTGTTTGGTTTACTTAATTGTTTATGCTTTGTAAAGCGCCTCAAACACTTTATATATATATTTACCTATTTATCTAAAGTACTAATAATAATAATCATATATATTTTTTTTATTACTGGGTGCACCTGAGCAACATGGTAGTACTGACTCTGAAATAACAGAAAGGGCTTTTTATTTATTTATTTGCAAAATGAGCTAGTGATTTATGGACTAATGTGTGAGTGACTCAGCAAGTCCGGTTCTGTTCGTTTGACATGTCTGCAGGTTGTGTGCATGAGTGGGAGAGGAATCCCGCCAAGCAAACGCCCTTAGGCAGTCAAGGAACAAACAAGGCTGGTGTGTGTGAGGGCGCCCTAATGTCCATCATCCTAGTGAAATTATCCCTCCTGTTGCAGCCACTGATCTACAGACACATACGCATGCAGCTAAACCCCCTCACCCCACATGCACACACAATGAGACAATACCCTCTTTCATACTGTCCTCATTTTAATCAGCATTAGAGAACTGGGGAAATCACATTTCTCATCTTTTCCCTGAGGTAGAAGCTCCTAATGACAGAAAGAATGGTAATTAGAGTGGATGAGAGGTGAGGCCTGTTGAAGATGTCTTACATGAAAAGCAAGAGAATAGCCATGCATATTACTTGTGACTTGATACTTTGAGCTTGTTTTAGATTATTTTTAAACCCTAATGTTTAGTCAAGATTGACTTTGACTGTTGAGATTGAATTTACTTTAAATTTGTGTTTATGTAAATAATAATAATAATAATAATAATAAAAAAATAAAAAAACATGATTATATAAAAAATTTAATTATTTAAAACATTTAAAAATAATTTATTTTACATTTATTGTAATATTTTTTTCAGTTTGACCCCAAAACACGTAGAAAATAAAAAAATAACATAGGAAATAACTTGATGGAGTAAATTGCTATAAAGTGTACACCAATCAGACAATGTGCAAAATAAAAATGAAATTTTAAAAAAGTCATACAGTAACCCAATGCGTTAAAAAATTATTATTATTTTTTTTTGTTTTTAGAATTTATTCAACTCCAAACAGATAAAGAAAATAATTAATTATTTGATTCTCCTTTTCCATCACCAGTTTATTTTATTTCAATTTTATTTAACTTTAAAAAATGAAATGCTACATAATATAATACAATTCAAATTATACTGAGCTGAACTTCTGTATAATTCATTCATTCATTCATCATACAGATTTCAGATTAACATCTTTCTGCACCAGTCTATAAATAAATACTATGGGAAATGAACATAACCAAAATGTAATATCTCAGTAAGACTTCAAACCAAGTTAACAACTGCTGATCTACAAGCTTTATCGTTTTTTTTCTCTCTTCTAAAAAGCCGTGAAATACTCTGATTATTGCAGGTATGAGCTGCAAAACATTTTATAAAGGAAGTCCGTGTAAATAAAAGGATAAAAGCAGTCCTTGAATGAAGTGGGGCTACAGCCAAGTGAAATATGCTCCCAATTACTGCAATGGCTGTAGAGGCCTAATAAAGTGAACGTCTCTACAAGACGCTGCACTATAATGGAGCCGGGCTAATTTGCTTTGACTGATGAATTTTCGTCTCCCGTCGCGCTGGGTTGAATAATTATGAAATTTATCACAAGACATAGCGACTCATTAAGGATTAGCGAGCTTTCATTAGAGTGATGTTGTTCGAGGGCCGTGGCTGTTCTGATCAGCATAATTATGGGGCCTACAGAGGGAGGGCCATGCAGGCAATGTGTCTTTGTGTGTGTGGTCAAGAGGACATTAAATAGCAGCATCTATACAGCACTGTATGTTCTATAATAAAACAGAATTCTGCTAATATCTCACCACAATGATCATTTTATTTCACTCTGATCCCATTGTGTAGCACTGCTTATGACCACCTCTTGTATGAGCTTCACTGACTAATTTTTTTTACAGATTTATTTGTTGCTACAGTAAAAATATTTGGATAAATGTGAGTTACTTTACCTCAGAAGGTGAACAATTGTAAATGGTTTAAAAATCAAGGAATATGTACAGTATATTTACAGTAAAATACCATCAAGGTTATGGTTCTTGCTAGTTAAAAACTAAGAATAATATATAATTTACTGTACAAAAAATGTAAAAGGACATTTTAACCATAGCGTGACAGACCACATCATTATATTTTATTTATTAGTTTCTTTTTCTCATTTTTGTTATTAATATTTATAACGGAATTACGTTGTTTGAGCCCATTCTCATCCTTTATCGTCATATAGAACGCTATATGCAAAAACGGCGCTATATTACGCACATGGCACCCTTTATCGTTAATATAACACGCAAACCCAAGGCGTAACAAATCCAATAAATCCTTTAGCGTACTATGAGACTACCCTACCCCACTCCTAAACCTAACCATCACAGCACGTGTTATATTAACGATATATCGCGTAATGTAGCGCCGTTTTGTCATTTAGCGTTCTATATGACGATAAAGGATGAGAATGCGTTAGTTATTTTAGTGTCATGTGTGTTACCCTCATGGTGTCTTGGTGTGAATGACCCTGTTAAGGATCTCCCATGCTCCACCGTAAGCCAATCACAGTGATCTCAATAACCAGGGTACTTGATCGCCTGCTGTTTATTCCCTCACCAATCCCTCTGTATAAAAGGATGAGTAACCCGGATCGTTGATTCCCCTTAAATGAGCACCAACAGTCACCCCTTCCGGATTATCAGTCACTTCTTCTTCATCACCAGTAGTCGCCAGTACAGTGGCCAACCCAGTAGAGGATTGCAATGGATTTCTACTTTAGTGCTTGCTGGCCCTTGAGATGCAGTTGCATCTTTCACCAACAAACAAGTCAAGATTGCCTTCATTTCCCTACTGTCAGGCCGAGTGCTCCATTGAGCCCAAACAATATGAGATCAAGCTGGAGCAGTCATGTAGACACTGGGTAACTTCACCACTCATTTCCCAGAGGTTTTTGGTCAAGGAGAAATGCTTGTAACTGAAAATGACCTTAAGTTCAGAACCACAGATGGACAAGGGCAATGTTGATACAGTATGCAAATGGTCCATACCTTCAACTATCAAAGAACTCGATTCAACTATCAAAGAACTTAAACAACGATTCCTATAGGGTTTGCAAACTTCTATCAATGTTTCATACAGAACTTCAGCTCCATTATTAGTCCACTGACTGATCTCCTCAAGAATAGGCCCAAGTCTCTAATCATTTCTCAATATGCGTTCTTGTCTGTGCTTGCGTTCTGTGGACTTGTGAAACATCATTAGTCACTGCCCAAGTACTTTTCCAATTCAAAGTTCACATCTACCCAAGTCCAGTTCAAATCCCTGGATGTGTTCTTGATCCACCACGTTTACCAAGGATGCATCGAGACATGACTACTGAGTGCGAACTTGAGACAGCCAGGTATCCCAGAATCCATCTCGCACCAACCAGCAAGTGTCAATAGCAGAGGAGAAAACCCGCGTAATAGTAAAATACTACTGTTATTGTGTCATAAAATGTAATTTTAAGAGTGTTTCAGGCAAGAACGTAGTTAATTAAGGGTGCTTTCACAACTGCCTCATTTAGTTCGGTTGAATCGCACTTCGATCGGACAGAATTAACGTTCATGAAAATTCCAACAGAACTCCTGGGAGTAAACAAAGAGTATCGAGCAAAATCCGTCTGACGTGGAGAAATCGCTCACAATGTATGTTCAGAATCAGCACAAGCGTTATCCTTTCGCAACAGAGAGCTGCTCTGTAATTAAGAAACAATAAGACATACTATGAAAAATAGTTGTTTATTACACATCTGCAGACAGAGACAGATCATTCATTGAACATCATCTGCGGCAGATCCGAAATGACCACAGCGGAGTTTGCGTATTTGTAATGATTAGACCCAGCTTCGACAGATGAATACATGAATGAACACATCCCTTCCTTAGTGTCAAATATACATTTTGGATTAATAATTGTTCCTAGATTAACAAAACCTGCAGCTCTCGTTGACAGACATCCTATTGTAAACATAATCCTCTGATCATCATTTAGACTTGTGGTTTCTGGACGGTTTCGGCGCATGACATGACATGACATGACTCTGGCCAGATCCAATACTTTTGAACTTTAACAGAGAACCCGCCTACAAGGAAGGAAACGTTTCTCAATGGAGAGAGGCCAGAATCTCTGTACAAATGAAATGCACAAGAGTCTGAAATGCACAAGGGTCTGGTTGAACCAGGCTAAAGAGACTCTACCCTGAGACAGGCAAGATGGGCATTCTTCTTCACACGCTTTAACTATCCCATCTCCTACTGTTCAGACTCAAAGAATGCCAAAGTGGATGGACAGTCAAGTCTTCATGCTTCTGAAGAACCTAAATCCATCCTACCTCGTCATCTCATTTTAAGTCCTATCCAATGGACACTCAACCAGCAACTCACCTCCTCCAATGCCTCTGAGCCTTCTCCATTGGGTTCCCATCTCATCTGGCTACCACCCAGTCTGACGGGTAAATGGAAAGAAATATCCAGGAGACCGGGCGTTTCCTATGAACCTTCTGTTATGGCCACCAGAACTACCAACCTACGACTGGACTCATTCCCTTCCAGTGCGTTCGTTTACCAGCCTCTGACTGTTTCTGTGGTCCGGGAAACCATTGGATGTCCCAGAGGTTCAGAGAGTCAGAGCCTGAGACTTAGGGTATAATGTGTTTACACATCAAAGATGTACTAAAAACATCTTTCATGGATCTGACATGGATCACCGTCCGTTAATCACCGATCAGGGACAGGATGTCTTCGTCGAAACGATATCGCTTCAGGAGAACGCAGTTTCTCAAAGTTGAAATTAATAAAAAAATACTACCTTCGCAGTACAATGAAACAAGACTGGCAACAATCTTCATAGAGCATGAACTGGCTCAGAGAATCAATATGCAGTGAAGAGCTTTGCTGCGATGAAGGCCTGCCGTGCGTGCTTCTGAAACGTAAGTTAAGCTTTATTTGCTCTTTAGTCGTTATTTTATGCTGAACCAACCTGCTGATGATATAATGTGCTTGTGGACATTTCATTTGTGTGTTTTTTACGCACAGAAAGTGGTGTAAAGAAATTTGCAAACAACAGTAATTTGAGGAGGTGAAATGTGATTATTTGGAAAAGTCCTGTCATGACTGCTGAAAGAAAAATGCCAGCAGGCATTTGCCTAAATTGCCTCCTGCATAAACTTTATTATTGTTGACATTTTGGGCACACGCGTGTTGCGCACAATTTGCGTTATGTAGGCCTATTGCTTATTGGTCTTTGTGTGTTGTTGCTAGTTTTGCGTTATATGCATATGGCATATTGGTCTTTATGTTGTTGCTGGTTTTGCATTATATATGGCATATTGGTCTTTATGTGTTGTTGCTAGTTTTGCGTTATATGTATATGGCATATTGGTCTTTGTGTGTTGTTGCTGGTATACGTTGCAAATAAAGGGGTGGCACAATTGTTTTCGCGTAGAGCGGCAGAAGTGCACGCGCCGGTCCTGCACATGATGTCACAATTTTCACAAATGTGCATTGTAGTTTACACCGAGACAATAATGGTTTTGCTTTCAAAAACTTGCAATTTGAAACACGTTTTTACAAAAGTTTGCTTTTTTCAGGCCCCAAAACAGCATTATCGTGTAAATGACCAACCGAAACGCATACAAAGTTGTTTTATGAAAATGGTGTTGTGTAAACAGCACTTTATGCATATCCTTGTCATGGTTTCACCTGGCTCCACCGTCTCACACAACCAACATTCACTCTCACCCTATACTGATCGCCTGCACATCAGCATGCCAATCAGCACTCCATTAGTCCTGGATAAGAACACACACCTCACACTCCACAGTGATGGTCTGGGTCTCATCTATGGACAATGGACCACTTACCCACTCTAAGACTCTCCTAGTGATACTTCAATGTTCTTGTGATTCTTCTCCTTGTGAATCCACTCCTCTTTCCTTGTGATCTCTACATGTTCCTGTAAGTCAAGTTTTCCGGACATCCGCTTACCTGAATTCTAATGCTCTGACATCAACCAGGAGTGTCCTCCGTTCATCCTCTGATCCATCTCCACGATCTCCTCTTCACCCTGACAACACAACAAAGACTCCTTTTATAATACTTTCAACCACTCAACACCTGCAGTGTTACCATACTCACCTGATTGTTTTTCCTGCACCTTAATAAGAATTGGTTGGCACCTTAATTGGTGGTTCAAACTAACTGTGGTTTGAAACTAACATCTATCTCTGGGTATGATGTTCCAGCCCGTTCTCATCCTTTAGCGTCACATAGAACGCTATATGACAAAACGGAGCGTTAACGCTTTACAATACGGGTGCACTAGATAAGCATTAATTCATGCTAATGCACAGATAATACTGAATTAATGTGTAACTAATGATTATCTAAGCTATTCATTAATGATTAGGAACTAATTAAGAGTCTGTAAGGTTAATGTATTAGTTCATATATTAATTGTTATTAATTAAATATGTTAATTGTGGATTAATTCCATAATAACTCATTTTTTAACTAATATCGGTAATTAATATGTTAATTACCAGAATGAGCCAAAGCCTTGTATTTCAACTTCCAGATAATATGACAGGTACACTAATATGCATTAATACATGATTAATTAATTCATTGTTAGTGCAAATTCATGTGCAAATTACAACAATTACTAAATGACTAGCTAATAATGATGTGCCCCAACAAGTAAAGTCATAACATAATGATACCTTTGCAAATCATTAGCTAATGATTAATTAAAGCAGACAACTGGAAGTTGAAGCGCATAGCTTTGACTAATTGTGGTTATTAACACATTAATTTACACTATTGGTTAATAAAATGTGTTATTAAGGAATAAATACACAATGGCACATTGAATTAATTGCAATTCATGTATTACTTAATTTATTAATCATATAGACTCTATATTAGTTGCTGATACTCATTAATTAATGGTTTAGTTCTTCATTAGTTATACATTAACTCATGATTATTTGTGCATTAGTTAACGTATGAATTAATGCATATTAGTGCACACGTATTGTAAAGTGTTACCAACGGGGCTATACTACGCACATGGCACTCTTTATCGTTAATATAACACACGAACGAAAGGCATCATAAATCCTTTAGCGTAATATAGACTACCTTACCCCACCCCACACCTAAACCTACCCATCACAGCGCGTGTTATATTAACGATAATGGGTGCCATGTGTGTAGTATAGCGCCATTTTGTCATATAGCGTTCTATATGACGCTAAAAGGATGAGAATGCTTTGGCATGTTCCCTGACAATACAGGCAAACCCCTGTAGCTTTCATTTCTGCCATTTAAAACAATAAAAGTTTTTTGGAGATTTGTCCTGACAGGTTTAGCAACACTTGTTGAGCTTTTGTGCTCATTTTGTATGGGAGATGTAGATTCGAGTCCAGTTGGCCCATGACTTCTGGTCTGTGCAAATAAAAAAAAAAGATAAACATTAAAACACATGGAAACACACACACCAAATCACCCATAAGGACGTGTTTTTCCATTACATCAGCAACCCATGACTGGAAATTAAGACACAGTGGGCATCTTACAGCCAGTTTCCCAGATATGATTGTATAATAGTTTTAGTCTAATCTACTAAATGTGTTGTGAGTAGCCAATTATCCAATTGCATGCATGAGGACACAGTTTTATCATTGTTTACAACAATGTAATTACAAAAAAGCTTTGCCAAATAAATGAAAGAGATTAACATATTAGGACCTCTAATTGCATTTAAATGACATGCATAATGTATAAATGTTCACCAAAGATGGAGAGCTGAATTCTTGATGAAGTTTCCCAAACGTTTAGCTACACAAATGCTCTCCGATTAATTCAGCTGGGTCTGTTTCTCGAGTCCATGCGCTATTTGTTAAGGAATTATCGATTTGTATTTAATTAAGCTCACTTACTTGCTCGCTGCTGACACAAGATTGATCAAAGCAGTCAATAACAGCATATTAAAGAAATGACTTTGAGATTTTTTCTCCATCTTTATGAGCAGAACAAACAATCTATCTTGAAATATGCAATTCGATATTTCTCAGTGTCGACGCCACCCATCTAGGTGCTGCAGGCATGTTCCACTCACCTGGGTAAAGTACACTCGCCAGGCTCATAATGGAAAACAGAGAAAGTGTTAGCAACATTTCCTCACACAGATGATATGAGACTAAAGACCTCAGGCTCCATTGAATTCACATTTGAAAAACCTTTCTAGTCAGTTGACTTTTCATTTCATTTGGCCATAGATCAGCTCTCAATGCAGGGCAGTTTGCTGATTGGGACGCTACAATGCTCAATTCACTGAAAAGTATCAATTTTCATCCACTACCGTTCAACATTTTATAAAAGACATTTGTATTTACTAATCAATGATCCTTTTTCTCTGTATCAATCCAAGGCCTTGACACGGACACTGCCATATGTGTGAGAATGTTGTCTTAGAATGGGGATGACACAGTGTTTTGTCCTATTCCAGTTCCTGAATCATATCATGTTGTGTTTTTATGGATCTAAAATGTCTTAAAGGCCTTTTCAGCCTTTTTCCATTGCTGCGTGATGGAGAGCCACTCAGTTTAACAGCATAATAATGCAATATCATGAGGGGTAAATTTCGTATTCTGAAATGAAGCATCACGGTGAATACTCTATGTCTCTTACCGGCTTCAATTGGTTTCCCCCAGAGGACACAAACTTCATTATGAGCTCCTTCTCTCCCTATGTGGGGGTATTGATACTGTATACCATCTCTTTCACTTTCTCTCTGCTGTGTAAATAGTGCCGTTGCACTATGCCTGTGCATTTCTTTTCCATTTTCGCTGTTTGCAATCACAACAGAGATGCTAAGGATATGCTACAGGACATCAGGAGATCAGGAAAAGGGGCTTGGTGTTGCTCTTTTTCCACGGGATCCCCTAAGCACCCCGCACTCATTATTGTGTGTGACTATCATATTGCAAAAGGAGAAGAGAAAGAAGTATTTTTTCTTGGCCATTTGTGAAAAGCTCATTAAAACAGCCCAAGAACAAACAAAGCTTTTCCTCTGAGGCCCCCATTCAGAGTCATCCCATAATTTCCCACTAGTTTTAATAGTTGAGATAAATTAATTATTCCTTCGTGGAAAATACATTCTTTGCCATCTTTGGCTCATTGTTCTTGTTGGAGAGAATTGAGCCCAATCCTGTGAGAAATAGAGTTGCCTTTCCTGCAGGGAAATCAAACTGCTCACTGCAATCAGGCAAGACCAACGACAATTAAACCATTAGTATCTGGTATAGGAGACTCTTTACACAATGTACATCTTACTAATGAATCCAGAGGCAACTCATAATTACACAGTTTTGTCTTGTAAAGATTAGATGCCCTGTGAAAACTGTGGAACATCACAGAATGTTTCACGTCTTGCTTCTTCAGACTGGAACATTGAATGAAGACAGTTCTCAGAGTGACAAATGAAAATCAATTTGAAACTATTATTAATGTATCATAAAAAAAAACGCAGAGCCATGTTCATGTCTGTATTGACAGAGCACAATAATGCATAATAAAGCATTACTTTTACACAAGGCAAGTTACTTTGCAAGTAAACAGAAATTCAGTTTCAGTAAGTTAAATAGCCCTTTTTGCCGAAAAAGCTGTTTGCAGGTTACAAGTTCTTTAATTGTGAAATAACAAAAATGACTAACATTCAATCACTTCTTTGCAGTTATGTGAACAATAGACAACACTACATGAGCAATTGCCATAGCAAAGAATTAATCTCTTGGTATAGCGCCTATACGAACAGCTATTTATTTTCATATTCCTTAGTTGAAGAATATTGTGGATGTTGTTGTTTTTTTTTTTGACATATTCAGCATCATCAGTTAATTAAATGAACGATTTATTATATTATTTTAACATTTTATTTATGTTAGACTTTATGAGTCTCAGTAAATAAATAAAAAAGTATTACTAACAAAATCTATTGATGTAGTTCTTCTTTGCACCAGTGGATGGCGCCACTGTAATAAGGAACATAAGCAAGACCTTGGCTATTGGTATACTGGAATTTCACCTTGTCCATGGAGCTAAATGGACTTTTGTACAGTTTCCATAACTAGTCAGCCTAATATAGAAAACTGAGAGATTGAAAAGTTTATTTCATATGGAAAAGTTTGGTCCACTGTAAGAAGGACCATAGTCTGCTATTGCAGGATAAATATTTCCACAGATTTCTGAATACTGCTTGCTTATGATTTTTACATGCACAGATTGTGCCATTTATATCAGTGGTTTCCAATCTTAGGTCCCCCACTGTTAAAGCCAGTATTTTAATGTAGGCCTATCTCCTACACAGCCAACTTTTGATTATTATTCCTGTATACTTCTGCTGCTATAACAAAAATGGGAGCTTGTTTATTATTATTATATATATTTATATATATATATATATATATATATATATATATATATATATATATATATATATATATATATATATATATATATATATATATAAAAAAATATATATATGTATATATAAGAATTAAGAAGGGGGCTGTTACAAATAATTATTCATATTTAATCTCAAGATTTCCTTTTAAAGATGTGGGTACAAAATACATATTATATAGCCCTATTTTTGTCATTCATTTCTTAAATTAATTTGTGTAAATAGGGTGAAAACAACCAATACAAACATTTTAGTTATGTTAACAATTTACAAGTTTTTATGGTTGTAGTGTTATGAGTTCTTGCTTTTTTTTCAGATTAAGAAATATGATGCACATTTGGCTATTTCTAGCAGATTTTGCGCTTTAATTGTGAAATTGTTTCAGTATATTATAACTATTTCTCTTTAATAATTGTACAGCGTTTTGGAATCCCTTGGAAGTTTACGGAGGCCTCCTAGTGGGTCCCGAGTCCTGACCCTCTCGCTTGAGAACCACTGCCCTATTCAACCCCAAAAAGCAGACAGAGCCCACTCGACCGCAATCTTTCCTCCTTTGAACAGTGTGTGTCTTAGTAAATCTCGACTTCCCCTGATTGGCTGGATTTGTCATTTCGCTTGTATGGAGTGCGTCGTGATTGGCTGCAGCCCGATTGACGTCATCATGTGAGATGAGGTTTACTCCAGGCTTTTTTTCTGTCACTGACACATGTAGAGCACAAGCGACAAGCAACGGTCAGACATCAGCGCGAGAGGACAGTTGCAAACACAGGCGCTCGCTTCATCTATGGAAATTACGGAAGACATTCTCGAACGCTCGTTTAACAAAACCGCCGCTTATCTTTCCAGCGATAACCAGAACATTTGAAAAAAAGGTGACGGCAACAGTGGAAATACAATCTGAAAACTCCATTTCCTTGACTCTTTCACAGCAGCGAGAAGTATTTATGCACGCGCTCTGTGTGTGAGTTTGTTGGACTGTGCGCGTTATTTTTTTTTATTGTGTACAGAGAAAACAGACTGCTGTACATCTCTCACCAACCATTCAACCATTACATTTCAAAGCGGTAAGTGTATTTCTCTACGACAATTCACATTTTGTTTTATTAATAGTGATTTCAGTGTCGCGAGGAGACATTTGTTATGGAGCGACACAATGTTGCAGATCAGTATTAAAACCTTTACACTTGAAAGCGTAAAATGTCATGTTTTTATTTAGAACTTTTTTTGTTGTTGTTCCATTTGTGTTGCATGTCACGCGCGTAACAAATAACGTCATAACTAGAGATTGTGATAGTAAACATACGCGTCTACTCTTGTGTGTTTACCCATATATAAGCTCGATGGAAATTGCATGCATTTCGAGTTTATAATATCGAATTAATGCTTTGGGAATGCGCGCATGCTGTACAGAGGATCAACAATCCATAACACAAGTGCAATTCTGCATGTTTTGCTGTGCCTTGTGCATTGTAATAGCAGCAGCTGCGATCTGGCCATGGGCTGCTGATCTGTTTTATATTTCTGCACATCCCCTCGCTTAAATTGCCTGTCCGTGTAATTACTCGAGTTTGCCCATTTGACTTAAAAGCCACCCCCTCCTTCTCTTCAAATCTCCCCTCTTCCCTCTTACTGGGAATGAAACTTGACGATGGTCCAATCTTATTTATCTGGGGAGTCACTTTCGGTCTCTGATTCATCTCCCTTTAGATTTAATCAGCACTAAGGTATTGCTTGTCCCTAAGAGCCTCCACTAATGGGGTTACTGAATGCCTCTCCCTCTCTCAGTGCAATGTTTTCAACCCCCCCCGCCTCTCTCTTCTCCTCTAATTACCTTTCAACAAAGATTTGGCTTACAGCCTTCCACGAATATATCTTAAATTTTAATCTTTCCCACTTCGGTCCAGCGGTCCTCCTTATGAAACCTGGGAAAGATTGAAATTTCAGATGTATTAGTGGAAGGATGAAGCAGAAGTGCACGCATGCGGTACTGATGGATCAACAGAGCAAAGTACAGAACTGCAATCATAAATGAGGCTTCGTGGTTAATGTGATTTCTGTCAGAGGCAGATATTTCCGTAGGCTGGCATTAACTGATTCTTGCATATGCTGAATGATCCAACATACCGGGGGTAATTTCACGCGGCAGTGACCAGTCCCCAAAGCGAACGCTGCTGAATGTTCTTCACGATGTTGGCTGGAAATCCGTCATCTGATAACCTTAGTGAAAGCGAGTGGAATATGTCGACCTCTGAATGGATCATACAACTTCAAGGGGTCCCCAATTAACTACTCCAGTCCTGACCATAGTACTTGGGTCTTTCTTTCTGTTTCTCTCTCCCTCACACACACACACATGAAGATTCAGGTAAATGTCAGTTTAAAAGCAATGTAGACAACCTAACAAAAGCCAGTGCCTCTTTAATGGTTCCAGCGACTCTAATGTTATCAGCGAACAGACATTTATCACAAATGGACCAAAGGATCTGACTTCAGCACTTAGATAAAGATCAAGGACAGCCTGCCACTTAAAAAAAAATCAGACTTGCTCGCAGGCATTATATGCATTTCAATTATTTCAAAAGAGCTTTTAGGAAGCGTGCCTCTGAAAACATTCAGTGTTTTGGGTCACTGTTCAGGCTCCAGGTGTTTTAGATATTGCAATGACAAGACTTCTGTGAGAAACTTAAAAAGTGTGCTGACTTTGCAAAATGTATGGATTCAGTAAGTAACGCTGATGTTGTTTGAATACATTTGAAGAGTTCAGATGCAAAAGCCTCTAAGTGCCATTTGAATTTTTCTCTTTAAAATGACCATTTTTATCAAGCTTGTATATTTAAGTTCAGTAATTTCACTTAAATGGCAATGAAGAGTACCTATTAATTGTCATTTAAGTGAAATTACTGAACTTAAATATACAAGCTTGATAAAAATGGTCATTTTAGAAGAAAATTTCAAATGGCATTTAGAGGCTTTTGCATCTGAACTCTTCATTTTTTTGTGTGTGTAGTTTATAGTTAAATAGATTTGTAGCAAAGAAATTTGTGCAGAAAAACTTTGAGCAAAAAAGCTGTAGCAAATTATTATTATTTTTTTTTAAATATCCCGTTTTTGTTGTTTTGTGATATCCACAAAACTTCTTATCTCTTGCCTGACTGCTCTGCTCTAACCACGTCTCCCCTTCTGTCTCTTTATGTTTCGGCAGACACAATGGTGAACCCTGGAGGAAGTGCCCAGCCCCCACCTGTTGGAGCGGGATCTCTGTCGTGGAAGCGCTGCGCGGGCTGTGGGGGAAAGATTGCCGATCGCTTTCTCCTGTATGCCATGGACAGTTATTGGCACAGCCGCTGTCTGAAATGCTCATGCTGCCAGGCACAGCTCGGAGAAATCGGCACATCCTGCTACACCAAGAGTGGCATGATCCGTATGTAGAAACGACTACATCAGGTTAGACACGTTTTTTATTCATTTAAATCTGCGCAAGTCACAATCACAACCACATTCATGTGTTTGAGGAACGTGTCAGCACTGATGTCTTTGTGTTCATAAAGGGGAATTATTCTCAAGTTTCTTCAGATTTCTGACGCGCTTGTGAAATTAATTTAAAAGTTTCATGTGTTCTGATCTTAGCTTTGCTCGGCTGCTTTTCATGGTCTTTGAAGCCAAACTTCAGATAGCTCATACATCTGGACATTATGACAGTCCAGCGACCACATGAAATGACATTAGGCATGTAATGATCAGATGAAGTGATGGTTGTCAAGAAAAAAAAGATATTAAGGAAAAAGTTACAAGCCATCGAGCTTCTTACAGAGCGAATTTTCCATTGAGAACATGTGTCTCGGATTGTGCCGTCAGCGGCCCTCGTTAAAGCACGCTGGTTAAACCCTCAACGGGACACTCTTAAAAAAGAGGTCAAGCCACTGACATGTTGACAGAGCAGAAGACGAAGGAGATTCTTTCTCCAGAACATCTGCAAGTCTGTGGCTCTCGCCATATTTCATCCCAAAGCTAAAGGAGCCGCGCTGTGCGTGTTTGCTTTCGAGACTCTAGAAAACTCGATTGGTAAGGCAGAGCTGACCTTTGACTCTGCTGGAATTTAAAAGAGTTTTCACATCCTCTCTGCCATGTTTTGTTTATCACAAAGAGGCCATTTAATTAGCAAAAAGACCCTTTTTAAATATTTATGCAAGTAAGTCTGACACCCAAAGCGGTGGCTGGGTGACGGCCCGGCAGTCTCACTCAACTGATGTGGATGGCCTGATTTGACAGGCTGATCTTTCAACACGGTGACCGCTGCGAGGGCAAAAATAAAAACCCTAAGAGCCCTCCAGAACTTCTCGCATTGAGAAGTTTGAAGCCTTCTTGGATTGTTTCTTTGGTTTTGAGGAATGGAAAATGTGAGTGACGTTGATAATGGAACGCCTGTATTTTCTCACCAAAACAGGAAGGCCAATTTAAAAGTTAATTCTTAAAATGAAGTATCCGTGATATATCTGCTCTTCCCGCCAGAAAGAGTGTCTTTTGGCAGAGGTACAGTCATTAGTGAGTATTTACCTTGGCATGCGCTCGCCCCTGGATAATTCAGCAAAGCCTCAGCACTGACACTGCTGCCGGCAGGCTGGAACAACAGGTGTCAACCCGAGCAAACCTGAGACGGCCAGTCCAAATGTGAAGAGTGCCTTCACTCTTCCACTCCACCTGAATCTGAAGGGATCAAGTCTACAAGACTCGCCGCTAGAATCGGGCCTGTGAGCCTAATTAAAACGAGCAGGGAGGGAAAAGTAGCTACACCTTCTCCTTGTAATGAGAGCGTGTCGGGCGGGAGAACGAGAGCTGAAACGCGGCTCGCGCAGAGCTTGTGATCTGAGGAGAGTAAGAGAGTGGGGAAAATAACATCTGACAGTGAGTCCACACAATTAAAAGCTTTAATTAGAGTCCCGCTCCATTTTCCTTTAGTCCTGATGGGTTTTATCTAATGAGATCTAGTGCCTGGCTCCTATCCGCTTCCAATGACGTGTCCGAAATGAATGAGAGCCACATTGCAGAACAAAACATTTAATTAACCAAATTGGCTTTTGAGAGAGCTGGAGAGCAAAGGAAAAGAGAGAGAGAGAGAAGAGGGGATTATTGCGAAGGCCAGTCCCCTTAGGGGATTTTAAAGGGGCCTCCCTTATTTTTGTAATGGATTATTAAATTGCCCTTGCTGTGTAAATAATGAAGTTACATATCCAGAATTATATTAATACCACTGATGTAAAAAGGCTTAGCGATTGATTGGTATGGCGAGTATAAAGCATCCCATTTTCCCTAATGGCAGATGGGGGGAAATGACATGGGATGATAGGCTTCTGATACCACTCAGCTCGAGGCCACCAGTGCCAAGCACAAGGGCAACCGGCTTGAGTTGTAGATTTCAGCAGTTTTAGCCCAGAGAAGCAGGAGGGATTCATTTGAAATCATGTTGTCCTTAAGCCATGGCTGATATTTGCGCGAGCTGGAGAGAAGCACAAGAGAGAGAGAAAATTAATTTGGGGAGTGAGCAATCATGTGACCGGTTTGGTTGGTTGGGGAGGGGGGGGCACTGTCCTTTTAATTGAATAGAGCCAGGTAATTAAATGGCACTTTTCCAATAGAACGTGCTAGGTAAATCTAATAGTTGGTTATTTAATATCACTTTGAAGTCTGCCCACTCAAGCACTATGACAGCACGGGAGCATGTGAACTATTAAGCCAGGAAATACTTGGAATCTCAGAAATTAATTAAATCGCATGCAATTTAGGGGAAACGTTTATCTTGATTTGTAATAACAGAATTAATTCAAGGCCTTCAATCCACTTGGAGATTAGATCTGTTACTCTGAATTAACCGAGTGTCATTTGGCTGCTTTCAGCTCCCTCCACCCTCTCCGCTCTCTTTGCCGTGAAAATCTCCCCAGCCCGTCCCAGACCATCCCCACACCCACCCACCTTCTACTCTCTCTCTCTCTTCTCTCCCTAATGTAACATTGCCATTATGCAAAGCCCTGCTTAAGTATCAATATGGCCCGGTGCTTTTAAGGTGCTTTGGCTGCTAATGTTGAGAGGCATTTTTATAATGGACTGTGTTGCAGAAATCATTGTTGTACCAACTTGTATCACTCCACTCAAAGGTTCCGCTTAAGAGGCCAAGCTTCTGCCAGATGGCCCAGAACAGCCCTGCTAGGTTGTATTTTACCTCACAGTCGGCATTCAAATTAAATCCTCTAGACATCGCCTATGGAGCGCAGACAGATTTCTTGTCTTGCTTTCGCAATGAAAGACAGTCGTAGATTGTAGCCACTTCTTTATTCCGCCTGTTCTGAGAGACCAGTCAATAAATCAGCATTCTGCGATGTTTGGCTGACAAAATCCTCCTCCTCTGATTGATCAAAGGGCTGAATACCTAGAAAGTGAGAAAACTACAAAGGAGAGGCTGATTTGAGAAGAAGGAAGCCAAAACTGGTGGTGTCAATGCAATTAAAGAGTCCCTTGGCTTTAATTATGGTGACCCGTGATATCGCTCCCCTCGTCAGCACCCAGAGTTCAATGGTGAAAGAGACCATTAGAGGTGAGGAGCAGACTGATAGCAACTTAATTGAGCACCTAAAGCCTTCAGGCCTTTAAATCAAATGCTATCAGCAGCCATCCCATGCTCAAATAATTAACCTGCTACGCTGCGTGTAGAGCGGCAAGAAAATAAAAAGGTTGCCTGGAGATGCTTTACTTTTTTTTTCTCTGAAAGACAACGGGGCAATTAAAAGGGAAGCACACTCTGAGCCCGGATTAGCTCAGACGTTGTCTCATTCTCAGATTCTTAGTAAGAATGTAAGTCTGATACTGCTCCATCAGGCTGTGATTATGGGGCGTGTTTTAACCGAACTAGGAAGGAAAATGGCTCTTCACTCAATTTGATTGACCTACAACCAATCAGAGTAACATAGTAAGTGACGTATGTTCTTCATTCATCTTTCCGACCTTCAAATGCCTTGATTGCGGGTCTCTGTTCCTCTTTTAAAATGAATGTGGTGCAGATCTTCGCATGATATTTCATAAACAAAGTTCGTAAGGAGCATGTTTAAATAATTAATCCAATCAAATTGTCATCAAACAATACCATAACGTTACCCTATCAGCATGAGAGGAGGCATATTCACTTTGTCAACTCGCAAACGTTCCTGACAGTTTTCAGCATCCCTCCACCAACCTGAAGTAGCCTTCTCTGGGTTCAGGGCGAAAACATCGGACAGCACGTCATATAGCCTAGGCTACGCGTTTATTCTATCTTACTTATTTGTAAGTGTGAAAATGTGAAATCTCAATTCTCCAGTGGCAGTCATCTTTGTTGTAAACAAATTAAACCCAAGCTCTCTTTGGTGACATGGATTACGCAATTGTTGATCATCTGTCCATGATCGTATAAAGCCAGCCCTGGCAATTTGATTGGCCCAAACATTTCTGGATTGAGCATAATTACTCAATCAATGGAATCGAGTCCAGACCGAACTTCCCAACCAAAAAAATGTTGTTGGCGGGGTTTGGTCTGGCATCCAGGATAAGCCTTGATCCCAAATAGCACGCATTTGTAAGCAAATTTAGGTGCGAGCGCTCTGGGATTGTCGAATCAGCACACGTCGCGGCCTGGCAGATTGCTTTCTCAAGGCCGGGGAAAGATGTCATTTTACAGGTGAATCAAACTGCAGTGTTTAGAGACCTCCCCCTGACATTTGCCTAGCATGACTGGCCCATCGACGCCATTGAAGCCATGCTTTTGTCACAAGCCTACAGCTAATTACGTTTGAAATTGAGTTTTGATTGAGCTGCTCCAATCGATGCCACAGCCAAATTTGTTTTCCCCTCCCCCCCTCCTCACTCTACATCCGCCGCTGAAGAGAAACTCTTAAAGCTTCACTTGCTCGTCATGTAGTGCCCTCAATAAACGCCACATACATATGCAAAATGTCATAGGCGACAGCTGTTTCTATGTCGGAATGCTATGTTCTCGTGTGCAGTGATGCTATATCGGCATCTGCACAACGCGCATTATCGGTTTATCGGAGTTGAAAGTATTCTGAGGGTCGAAATCCTCCTCGCAATCTGGTAACCGTGTACACGTGGAACACGCGTTCAACGTTTTCCTTCATCCCTTCCCTCTCTATCCTTTTTTGGCCTTTCCCCATTTCTCTCCATTTATCCAAATAACAGTCTCTTTCTTTCTTGCTCCCTTTCCTCATAGCCCCCTCTCTCTCTCTCTCTCTCTCTCTCTCTCTCTCTCTCTGGAGCTTGTCAGAAGCTGTGGTCTTATTTGATTGCATAGGAAAAGTGCAGTGATAGAGCAAACAGCCAGTGAGATATGATGACAAATGGGTCCAGATCCCAGTAAATTACTTTCTGCTCAAATCGAAATTTCATTCAGTTTGTTGCTCGGCAAGATGAAGTAATCTAAATTGTGGACTCAGAAGGCAGATAGAAAGGAAGCAGGAGCAAGCATTTCATTATCAAGAGACTGAGAGAGAGAGAGAGAGAGAGAGAGAGAGAGAGAGAGAGAGGAAGGTTAGAGACGAAAGAGATGAGCAGAAGCAAATCTAAAGTGTTGACACCATGATTGAAAAGGTTAACCCATGCACATTATATATCAACCCGGGTAGCCGAGGGTTTCTAATGGAAAGGCGGCGGTGACTGAGCACTCGCTTGAGTCCTGAATGGCAAATGTGCTGTGTCTTCGCCTAGATGTACAATCAAATATTCTTAGGCCCTGATTGCTTATGTTCTAGGTTATTATTCAGGTTGCAAAAATGAACACCAAAGGTAATACTTAGTCCCAGTGGCAGAGGCTTTTGGAGGACAGGATGCAGGATTTTTTCATTTGGTTTGCTGATATTACTATGATTTTATTTTTCCTACATCAGAATATTGAAGATGTAATTTGTTCTGCTTGCGTGTTTGAGAGAGACTGAGAGAGGGAGATAGGGAGGCCTGGGTACAGGATTGGAATGATTTAACCTGTCCTTACAAGGATTTCATTGTTACAGTAAAACAAGGCCAAACAGGTTATCACACCTCTTTGATGCACGCAGAACTATTCATTAGTGTTGGTGTTAATAAGGACCATGTGCATCTCCAGTGCGTTTTATTTAAAATATCAGTCACCAATAATTTGTTTCATTTACCCATATGACTTTGTGGAGCTCCAACTGTGAAGCTCAAAAATAGAAGAAAAATATTGAAATTTTGAAAAATATTCACGCTGCTCTCTTCCATGCAGTTCTAAATATTACCCATATGACTTTCAACTGTGGAACTCAAACAGAGAAGTTTTGAAAAATATTCCCGCTGCTCTCTTCCATACAATGGTGACTGTAGCTGTCAATTGCCAATAAGAAAAAAATAAATAAAAATAAAATAATAATAAAACATTATAAAAATCACCCACATCACTCACACACTATGAATACTTTCATTCAGCACGGCTTGATAAAATGTGGCAAAGACATTTGTAATGTTACAATAAAAAAATGAAACAATTACATAAACAACTTTTAAAATGTATTGGTAAAAGTTGAAATCACCATTGACTTAATATGCTGTAGATGTATTGTTCGTTGTTGTTCATGTTTAGTGTTATAGTTACTAATTAGTAGCTATAATTAATTATTATATTCTTACTAATTACTAACTAATGTTAACAAATTAAATCGTATGGTTAAATGTTGCCTATATATATATATATATATATATATATATATATATATATATATATATATACACACACATATATATACACACATATACACACACACACACACACACACACCTTTTTTAGCACCAAAACAGCATATTGGAATTATTTCTGAAAGGCCATGTAACACTGAAGACTTGAGTAATGGCTGCTGAATATTCACAAATCAACTTTTTTTGTCTTGTTTTTTTCTTCTGTTTTTTATTATATTTTTCATTAAAAGCTGCACTGGTGTGCATGACAGATTTCTTACAGAAACATTAAAACATCTGACCAACCCCAAACTTTTGAATGGCTATATGTTCCAAGTCTTCTGAAGCCATTCAATTGGTTTGTTAAAAAAAAAGACTGAAATGTATTACTTTTAAAATGTCATCAATACAGTGCGGACTTTAGTCTTTAAAACAAACAGATTTAATTTCTATGTACAGCTCACACTGTGAATGAAAATAGATGATGTCAATGAAGGAGATATTGGTCATGAGATAATGGAATGAAATGTGGTAATGATGTTTGTCTTTGCCCCCCTCTATTTGTACTATGTTAATGAATCATTTTGTTCATAGTTATTCATATTTTTTGGCACTTTTCACTTATGGTAATTTCTATCATGCTATAACATTCACACATTTTGTTTTAGTGTTTTTATACTAACATATCTCTTGTCTTTTTACAGGTTATTTGGGAACAGTGGGGCGTGCAGCGCGTGTGGTCAGTCCATCCCGGCCAGTGAACTGGTTATGAGGGCACAGGGAAACGTGTATCATCTCAAGGTAACCTTTAATCTTTAAGTGACCACTGCTACTCTAAAATTAAATGCTCCACTGCACACCAGAATCCTTTCACAGTCCATAGAGTCTGTTTTTGTAATGATTGTTGTATGGTGTTCTATGTGTGTGTATGATGTATGATTGATACCAAATATTGAATGTGAATTTTTATTTTAGCCAGTATTTTTAGCATTAAATGTGCATGTAGAACCTCCAGAAGAAATAATGAGAAATTAATATAATTCAGTATATAATGATTTAACCTTACCAGAGATTGATCAGAGATCTGATGCAGGTAATGCACTGAGGATTGTGGGTAATAGAGTCCTTTTTATTGTCTCCTGCAGTGTTTCACATGTTCTACCTGCCGGAACCGGCTGGTCCCTGGTGACCGGTTTCACTACATCAACGGCAGCTTGTTCTGCGAACACGACAGACCCACAGCACTCATCAACGGCCATTTGAGTTCACTGCAGACTAACCCGCTACTGCCTGACCAGAAAGTGAGAGCCACATTCTTTCAGCTATCAAAGTTTTCCACTTAGATTCCTCTGTTCTTTATATATCCTCATATCCAAACACACCATTCAGTCATTAACTTATCACAATGAATGCTTCTTATGTCTGTTTTATTTACATAGTTTTAAGGATCAGATATAATACTAAGCTCCTATAGTCAGGTCTGGGAGACAAGCATAATTTGTCCTGGCTGAAAGCTAAGCTAGTTTATCACAAGTATTGTTAACTTGTTGAAATGAGATCAAAGCAACCTCAATCCTTTTAGTTACAGGACAGGTACGGTTTTTGATTATGTGTAATCCATTTACAGTGTTCCACAAGATGTAAACCATGTAGTGTTGCATGGTACACCGATACTAAAAAAGTATTGCGATACTCAGAAATTTAAAAACCTCACGATACCTAAATTTATTAGTATCGATACTTTTATGAATGACTGCGTTCCAGATTTGTAAGAGACATATTTCATGTTGGTGTGTGAACTATCGTTGGGTATCGAGAATCGAAATCTGATTGAATCCGGGACTAACTTTTCGTTTTTCCGAAATCGTTCAAATGTTAAAATTCCGATTTCTAGTTTCGATATTCAGAGTCCGCCGACCGGAAGAAGAAACCGCTGAACACCACCAACGAAGAAGCGTCTACCGGAAGTGTTGGCATAACTGCGCAAGTCGAACATGAGTAGCTTATGTCGGCGGTCCAAAGTGTGGCTTCACTTTTCTAAAAATAACGAAATCTCGGCAAAATGCAAAATTTGTGACAGAAAGAGTATTTCCTTCAGAAAGACCTTTGGTTAGCAAGGTTAGCTAAACTTTTTTGACCCTGCCTCTTAAAAGAATTGGAATCGAGAATCGTTAGGAACCGGAATTCGAACAAGGAATCGAAATCGGAATCGTTTAAATTCAAACGATACCCAACCCTAGTGTGAACGCACGCTTCCAGTGCCTCTCTATGGACGTCTATGGACTGCATGTTTTTTCTCCTCATGCACGCAGCAATGGCGATAGTTTGAAATGCGCGTCTGAGTGAAAACGGTGCGCAACTGCGCAAGCCGCAAAAGACACTGTATCCATGCAACTGATAGCAGCGAAAAAGAGCGCTCTGCTTGATTTAAAAAAAACAACAGATTTTAGCGCTAGATCTCTTATTTAATAGCCAACTAAATTAATTCTCTGCTAGTTAACTGGAGATGTTTTATTTTTCATACTTTCATAGATAGCATAAATAATTTGCAAGCTGCTAAAAAAAAAGAATACAAAACATCAGTTAAAATGATGTTTAGGCTATATGATTATAATCATAGCATCTTTATGTTTGTCAGTGATTTATTTATATTAGATTATTACAGCATTTAAAGAGCACGGACCTACGCAAAGGAGGTGCATGTGAAACGCAGTATCGAAAAGTATCGAAATCGCAATTCTTGACTTGGTATCGGTATCGAAACAATAATTTTGGTATCGTGATGACACTAAAACCATGTCAAAATCTGTTAACGCAAATATTCATTTACCCAAACTACATCACTTTGCAGCTTTATAGAAATAACAAGATGTGTTTTTCTATCTTAATCTGGTTTAATTTTACTACAAGACTTTAAATAAGACAAAAGCTAGCTGGCGTCAAGCATTCTGTCCTATTTTCGTCCATGTTTTCCACTCCACAGTTCTGTCTGACTATTTGCTCCTCCAACGCTGCACAGCAAGCTTTAAATAAACAAAACCAGGCGGCAAGCAAGCAAATTATTTACCTAATTCCTCTTCTTGCCTTTGGGACCGTCTGCAATAAGACTTCATTGTGTAGTCAGCCACCAGCCGATTGTATCACTCGGCAGCACTGAAAATAACGGCTCAGTGACACATAATCAGTATTGATATAGAGACAACAGGGATGTGGGAGCTCGTACGGAGAGAGTCGGACAGTTGTCGAGTCTCCTAGTGAACATTTATTTCACCTTCAACAGAAAAAAGATAGTTTGAGGAGAGATGTAGCGAGCCGGGAACGAGCTCCATTAAGCTCAGTGCTCCTTTAGAGGCCTTTTAGGGCATCGTCACTTTTACAAATTAGCTCCAAGAGCGTGTTGCGTTTCAAATTGAAAGCCTTTGCATTATCAAGCTTAATTTTAAATGTCTCTTTAAGCCCCCATCCTTCCATTTCCTTCTCCTACCTCTTCCCTGCTCTCGCTCGGCGGCTGCCACTGTGTAAATATGAGGCCTCATTGTTTATTTATGTGCCGACATCAATTGTAGTGAAAACAGCTAAATTATTAATGCTAAAATGCAATCTGAATATTGGCCTCGCTGCTTTAATTATAGCGGAGAGAAGTTCTTAAATACACCCAGATGCCCCTCGTCACCAGCAGGAATAGAGAAGGTCCATGTGTCCTCAGGAGATACTTAAACAGTCGGATTTTGGCTTGATATAGAGAGATTTGGATCGTTATTTAGAAAGACTTAGCTCAGCTACTCACTGGAGTGAAGATACACGGTAATTTATGATATCACTGTGCGTTTTCTTTACTCGAATGTACTAGTGCAATTCTCCTGCTTCTTCAAACCTATAGAAACGAGCTGGAAACCAAAACAAGCCAGTGCAGAATGGCGGCACGCGCAAGAGAACGAACATTCCCCAGACAGATAGGAGGGCTCGTCCAGGCAGCCATTGTTTTTATTATGTGCAATTTCATGGTGACATAATTGGTGCTGTCCGTGTCCACGGCTGAGGACATTTGATGCTCATTTATTAAGTAGCTCTCCGGCTTCTCCCTAATCTCTTTGTTCAGGACAGACAAATTACATTTCTCATGCTGAGCCTGAACCCAGGGGATCCAAACCTTCACAGCCTCCGTCTCTTTAATTAGCCCTCCAATGTGGGGTGGCGTCGCGGGCTTGCAATTACTATTACAGTAGCCTGAAACCCCTTTGTAACTTGAGGTAAGACGTGGAAAGCAAATTGCCCCCCCTAGAATGTTTAAAAAACAAAAGGAAGGAGAATGTTAGGGTGGAAAAAGTTTGCCATGACTGTCTGTGAAAGCAGAACGCTGGCACTTGGATGTTGGGATAATTGTCTCGGCTGCGCAAGAACTTAGCACTCTAGGGACTGTGGCACATCATTGTTAAAAATGAAACAAAAAGAAACTAACTTTACAATATGTGCTTAAAATGCAGAGGAAATAGGGCAGCAGATGGGTTTGAAAGCCCTTTCCGATCAATAAGTTTAGCGGGGGGCTTTAGCAGAGCTGACGCTCTTCATGTGACAAAAGAATGGAGTATGTTATTTAAGAGGACATGCAATTTTTATGACTCTATTTGAAAGCTATTTTGAATGATTTCAGAGAAGTTGTAAGACTGATTAAGTCATTTATTATACTATATACACTACCGGTCAAAAGTTTAGGGTCGGTAAGATTTTTTAAAAGAAGTCTCTTCTGCTCACCAAGGCTGCAATTTTTTTATAAAAAATACACAAAAAAACACAGTAAACACAGTAAATACACAGTATATTAAAATGTAATTTATTCCTCTGAAAAAAGCTGAATTTTCAGCATCATTACTCCAGTCTTAAGTGTCACATGATCCTTCGCATATCACTCTAATATGATGATTTTATGCTCCAAAAACATGTATGATTATTATTCATGTTAAACAGTTTTTTTTACATTTTTATTTCAGGATTCTTTGATGAATAGAAAGTTCAAAAGAACAGCTTTTATCTGAAATGGAAAGCTTTTGTTACATTAAACACTACCCTTTAAAAAGTTTGGGGTCAGTAAGAATTTGTATTTTATTTTTGGGGGAAATAAATAAGAAATCAATACTTCTATTCATCAAGGATGAGTTACATTGATCAAAAGTTACAGTAAAGACATTTATAATGTTAGAAAAGATTCTAATTAAATAAATGCTGTTCTTTGAACTTTCTATTCATCAAAGAATCCTGAAATAAAAATGTAAAAAAACTGTGTTTTCAACATGGATAATAATCATACATGTTTTTGGAGCATAAAATCATCATATTAGAGTGATTTGTGAAGGATCATATGACACTGAAGACTGGAGTAATGATGCTGAAAATTCTGCTTTTTTCAGAGGAATAAATTACATTTTAACATATATTAACATAAAAAAGTCATTTAAATTGTCATAATATTTCACAATATTAATATTTCACTGTGTTTTGTTGTGTATTTTTTATAAAACAATTGTAGCCTTGGTGAGCAGAAGAGACTTCTTTTAAAAACATAAAAAATCTTACCGACCCTAAACTTTTGACCGGTAAGAGTATACACAAATTAATACATTTCAAAGACCATGCTTCCTTCCTTCCTTCCTTTTTTTTTTTTTTTTTTTTTTTTTTTTATTGATTGGACTGGTTTTAATTTTTTCTCTGTTTGTGTGGCTAACCGGCCTCTTCTCTCTCTCTCTTTTGTTCTTCAGGTGTGTTAGGACGTAGGTGTTGCTCAAAGCAGGATGTGTGCCTTCATTTCAGCCCCTTGCTCAATGTCACAAAAGACCTTTTGGATCGGACCCCATCCCACTCCTTTCCTCAAAGCTCCGCTACTTTGAACCAGAGCGCCAAACTCAGGCTTGAGCTTCACCTTGACCTGCAATAGTCAGAGTTTCCACTTTCATTCAATTCTCACCCTTTACTCCAAACTCCTTTATCATGGATGGGAAATACCCATGAGGAGGAACACTGAGGACTCCATGAACTGACCTAGGCGAGACCTCTGATCCCGAGGGACTCAAAGACTGACCCAGAGAGAAACCAGCCGGAGGATGTTGTTTTGGGATACAAAGAGACAGGAGGGTGAAATTAAAATGACAAACGAAGCTGATCCACTGCAGCGTTTTTTGAATCTGCTTTCATAACACTTGTTTGAAAATTTAGTGGGGGAATACTGACTTTCTTTTTTCCTTTATATTTTTGTCCTACCTTGTCTATTTCTCCTTTTCTTCACAACATGGTATCTTCTCTTTCTATATTTTAGATGTTGTAAAGGGAATGTGTTTCATTTTGGATGATATAAAAATCCCGAAGACTGGGTTCAAAGAAATATCCGTGGCTTTTTTGTGGAAAATCAAATCATGAACAATCTTGGTGTATTTGTAAAACTACCATGTACAGTATGTATGCATGTAAATGTTTTTGTCCCATTGTGGCTACCGTACATACTACACAGCAGCTAACCCTGTTCCCTTTCCCTCCAACCTAAAACCACGCAACAAACAAAAAATCGAAGCTCATAGCTGTCAACCTATAAATGCAGAATGAGAGAGAAATCTATTTGTGATATTTTCAGAGACATTTGCTCCAATATGGTGTATTTAATTAATAAAAAATGAGATTAAAAACATTCCTTTTTTAATCCTATTTACAACATTCACTGTATTTCTGTGTCAGAGATTCTTAATGTGAAATTTGGCTTCAAGTCATCATGTGAAAAGTGTTTTTAGGTTTAATGAACTACTGTATGTGTTTTAAGCACCATGTATTTACACTCTCTACATCCAATTTTCCGTCAGGAGACCAAAGGATTTGTACGATCGCAGTAATTCATCTTGCTGAGTTTCTCTCGAGAACGGTGCTCATTAGCAAAACTACTTTTTTATGAAAGAAATATGGCGCCATCGTGGACCATCTATCCATCCCTTAATTATCTGCCTGTGTTCTTATGCCGCAATTATGAATGCAGATGACGAGGTGGATAATTGAATGTGGATAAACATGTATACTTTCTTCTCTTTTCATATGAACATGCTATTCATTCCATGGTCCTTATAGCGGATGAGGACGGGGGGGAGGAAATGCCCCTTTGAAGATTCAATTACCGCAGGGGAGAGAAAGGTGTTGCAGCTTTTTGGGCCCGGACTGAATGGGCTATTTGCAGAACAAATCGGTGTTTGAAGCTGTTGCTCGACTTAATGGGTATGAAGAGGGTCTGATTTGCATTCCCAGAATGCCCTGTTATAATCCGCACTCAGTTGTCAGACAGGTGGACACCGTGCATGGTGACAATTTTACATCGTATCCATCATTTTTATAGCACTTACAGCCTGTGGCAAGGTCTAAAACTGTATCTTCATTAAATCGCAAAGATCATACACTTCTAAATCATACAAAATAATACACTTTTCAAAATAAAGGTTCTAACAAAAAAAATGTTCAGCGATGTCATAGATGTCATACATACTCCAAAAGAACCTTTCAGTGAACTATTCTTAAAAGAACCCTGTTTTTTACTTTCTACTAATTATTATTAACTTTGTAACAACATGTCAACTAACTCTCGTTTGAGTATTATAGACTGTTAAAGGGATACTCCACTTTTTTTGGAAATAGGCTAATTTTACAACTCCCCCAGAGTTAAACAGTTGAGTTTCACCGTTTTCAAACACATTCAGCCGATTTTCTGATATTTAGAAGAATATCAGCAACCAGACAGTTTCTGGTCTCATTGACTTCCATAGTAGGAAAAAAAATATACTATGGAAGTCAATGAGACCAGAAACTGGCTGGTGATTCTTCTAAATATCAGAAAATCGGCTGAATGGATTCAAAAATGATAAATCTGTTTAACTGGGAGTTGTAAAATGAGCCTATTTCCAAAAAAGTAAAGTATAACGTAGAATGAATAACGTAGAATGACGTAGTTGCAAAGTTACTTATAGTCAGTAGAATGTCTGTTTGAGGACCCTCACAAAAAAAGTTAGCAGATATTAAGCACGCTAATACTTTAGTGAGAGTTTGTTGACATAGTAGCAAAGTTACTTATATTTAGTAAGTGGACCATCAAAATGTTACCCATTTTATAATCTAAAGAACCTTTTCCACTATAACGTTTACGTGGATGTTGAAGGTTCTTCATGGAACAATCGATGCCAAATTTGCTGATAAGAATCTTTATTATGAAGTGTGTAGGTTGATTGAGTTGATCTTACCACAAAAACATTTTTATCGGAATACTTACTGACCTGATTGAGGTGAAAATGTGCTTATTTTGCTGAAATATTCAACACGTTCATATGTTATTGCTGAGAATATATATTTCCAATTTTTAATTGGAACCTTGTTGAGTGAGATGTTTAAGAACACTAGCTACATTGTGAGAGCGTGAAACATCTCGATGCAGCTTGTACAGTTATTTCGTGGAAATACACTTTAAATGCTTTTATTAAAGCAACATGGAAAGTGTACTCATAACAGGTGCAAGAGTTTTCCTTCTTTCTCAGTGCATCAGGATTTCAAATTAGCCCTTCTAAAAACACAACCATCTCCTAAGTGCTTTAGCAGAGTTTCCCTCACTTGTAAAACTCGAGGAATGTCTTTTGGTCTCTTTTGTAGAGAGACTCAAGCTAAAGTACATTTAAATAACTCTCAACCAAACGATTCCAGAGGAAAATCATAGAGCTCCAAATGCTTTTTTTGTGTTTGTGAGTTGAAAAGACACACAGTCTCGTTGCGAACCCATAACAGTTGTCTGCTGATCGGTTCAAATGCTAATCTAATAACCTTCGAGTTTAAACGTGTCCTCTAGTTATTTTTACTATATGGTGCCGCTAATGTGTAACGGATACAGGATCTCTAAAATAGTTTTGTGAGCAACAGGTGATTGTAGTCTAACAACAGTTGCTGTTGGACAACAGCTCTTCTAATTTCAGCAGAAGAAACAGTTGTGATAATAATTACATTGGTCGTGATGATTATAACATATTGTCATTACTTTCAAGTTATATTTAGACATGTGTTATACTGTGCGTAACATGAAAGCAGCTAGCTTGTTTCACTGGAACAAAGGTCAGACTCACATCTGTTCAAGTAATTTAGTGTTTTAACTGCAAACACGAGGGCCATGTATGTGACAATTATCTGCTAATGTTAAAGCAATTACCAGAGTAAATTGATCCTAATAAATGGAAATGAATTCAAGATTTCTCCAGCATTCATGTTTTTCCAATTAAAATGTTTTCACGTGAAAGGGCTTTTGTTGTGAAATTGCATATATATATATATATATATATATATATATATATATATATATATATATATATATATATATATATATATATATATATATCTGTATATCATCTATCTTTTTGTATATCTTTTTGGTATATTTAATACATATGCTGTATATCATCTATCTTTTTGGTATATATTTTTGGTATATTTAATATATATACTGTATATCATCTATCTTTTTGGTCTTTATCTTTTTAGCTCAGCCTAGCTGTGAATGTTGTCTTTAGAACAATAATTCTGAACAGAATATATGCAATTTAAAGTAAAAAAAAGTTTCATATGTTTATATTTAATATATTTTATCTTTAGCTCTACCTTTATTGCTGTACTTTAAATGTGGCGTGAATGAGCAATGTTAAAATGAAACTTTCATGTTTCCTCTCCCAGAGCAAAACTCGAAGAATGGTAGATAGATAGTGAGCGACATATTTCAAAAAACGTAATTTCTCCACTCATAATCCATATGTCAGATGTGGCTTTAACGTGGGGCATAAGAAGGCAAGTTAATGGAGCTAAGCCACCACAATGGAGCCAAACAAATGGCTTTTCTGCTCAGGGAGAAACAGGTCATACATAGCTTCCCTTTGATTCAAAATGTTTGTTATGTAGAACATAGGAAAAGTGAGGAGATAGAGTTTAATTAGAATTTGGAGACAAATTATTGGTCAGGGGTGGATAGTTTAAACAACATATAGTTGGATATACATGGAGACAATAACATTCCTGATGTTCCTGTTGAAAGATATGAAAGAGAGTGAGAGAGAGTGATAGGAAGAGAATATCTTTGCAGCAAATGAATAGGCTTTGACATGTATGGGCCTGTAATACTGTGATATCTGAACGGGTCACAGCTTGCTTGTTGAAGACAGGATACATACAGAATAAAAGAGAAAGGATTAAGTACAGGAAGTAAAAAAAAATAATAATAATAAAAAAATCACAGCATTTCCTTTGATGGTTGCTGAGATTGTGCTATATTGTTCTGTGAATGGAGGTGTGCAGTATTGTGGAAGTGTCCGTGTGGGGACCATGCAAGATACACTCACCTAAAGGATTGTTAGGAACACCATACTAATACTGTGTTTGACCCCTTTTCGCCTTCAGAACTGCCTTAATTGTACGTGGCATTGATTCAACAAGGTGCTGAAAGCATTCTTTAGAAATGTTGGTCCATATTGATAGGATAGCATCTTGCAGCTGATGGAGATTTGTGGGATGCACATCCAGGGCATGAAGCTCCCGTTCCTCCACGTCCCAAAGATGCTCTATTAGGTTGATATCTGGTGACTGTGGGGGATATTTTAGTACAGTGAACTCATTGACATGTTCAAGAAACAAATTTAAAATGATTCAAGCTTTGTGACATGGTGATTATCCTGCTGGAAGTAGCCATCAGAGGATGGGTACATGGTCGCTATAAAGGGATGGACATGGTCAGAAACAATGCTCAGGTAGGCTGTGGCATTTTAACGATGCCCAATTGGCACTAAAGGGCCTAAAGTGTGCCAAGAAAACATCCCCCACACCACCACCACCACCAGCCTGCACAGTGGTAACAAGGCATGATTGATCCATGTTCTCATTCTGTTTACGCCAAATTCTGACTCTACCATCTGAATGTCTCAACAGAAATTGAGACTCATCAGACCAGGCAACATTTTTTCAGTCTTGAACTGTCTAATTTTGGTGAGCTCTTGCAAATTGTAGCCTCTTTTTCCTATTTGTAGTGGAGATGAGTGGTACCCGGTGGGGTCTTCTGCTGTTGTCAGCCCATCCGCCTCAAGGTTGTGCGTGTTGTGGCTTCACAAATGCTTTGCTGCATACCTCGGTTGTAACGAGTGCTTATTTCAGTCAAAGTTGCTCTTCTATCAGCTTCATCAAGGCATTTTCGCCCACAGGACTGCCACATACTGGATGTTTTTCCCTTTTCACACCATTCACAACTCTAAAAAATGGTTGTGCTTGAAAATCCCAGTAACTGAGCAGATTGTGAAATACTCAGACCGGCCCGTCTGGCACCAACAACCATGCCAAAATTGCTTAAATCACATTTCTTTCCCATTCTGACATTCAGTTTGGAGTTCAGGAGATTGTCTTGACCAGGACCACACATACCTAAATGCATTGAAGCAACTGCCATGTGATTTGGTTGATTAGATAATTGCATTAATGAGAAATTTAACAGGTGTTCCTATAATAATCTTTTAGGTGAGTGTACAGTATATATAGAAGACTGCTAATTCTTTTTGCAAAAAAAACCCAACAACAAACAAACAGATAAATAACTTTTAATCAGACAGATCCCCATACAAAGTGCATGCACAGTTTACTTAAAATATTTGAAACAACATTTTGTCATAATTTCATTGATAATTTTCAATTTGTAAAATAGAAGTTAACTTAAATAATTTGCCACATTAATAACTTCTGTTGATTTTAGTGTATAGCATTGACACTTAGTATAGCACCATTTTTAGTTCCCAGAATGCTTTGTAAATGCGTGGAGCCTTTTCTTCCTCATGCGTCCCACCTGCCCAATTCTTATTAATAATAAAAAAAATGCATTTAGCATGCTAAAATGTGCTATTGTTAGCTGCAAGTTAATAGCTTGACAGTAATTGGAAGATATTTAGCTGGGTTGCTTCTGATACAGTAGTTAACACAAAAATAAACATCTGTTTTTCATTTCCTCGTCTCCATGCCATCAAACTTTGGTGCTAATACTTTAGAATGTTCTGTTATTAATACATATAACTACACACAAATGAGTAATCCAATATTAATATTCTAGTAACTAACTAACAATACACTTGAGTAGTGATAGAGCACAGTTGAATGAGGTAGCCTACTTCACTATTAGCTAATCAATAACTACTATTTTTTCATACCTCCCAGAGGGCTACTAAGAACTACTATACAGGTTCATAATTAATGTTAATAATGCCTTATATATTATTCATTCTAAAGATCATGGTTACCCTTTAGTAATGCGCTATTGTATTATGAAGTATTAAATATTACTTCTAATTATTTGGAACAGTATTATAAAGTGAAAAGCATGATAACTATCCATATCTGGTAAGTCATTGTAAACTTTTTAGGTTTTTGTAAGTTTCTTGTTAGTTGATAGTAGTTAGAATGTTATTGTGTTACTCATTTATTCCTGTGTAGTTATTCATTAATGATGGAGAAGTGTTCTAAAGTGTCAACACTTTGGCTGTTGTACTTCATGTAATCAACCATGTGATGAGTTTAAAAATGCATCATAATGAATGAAGAGGTGAACAAAATAACACAATTTTCATTTTTAGGTTATAGCCCTTTCATTGACTGTGAAAAAAATATATATTTTGTGTTTAACAGTGCATATAATAGATATTTTATCATTTCATCAAACAAAAATACAACATATACTGAATATAATAATAAATATATACAAATTATTGGATTTACCAAAAAATGATGCATTTCTAAAATATTAAGCAGCTCAATTCCCTACAGCAAATCAGCATATTAGAATGATTTCTGAAAGAGTCATATGATACGTAATCTGCATTGCCATCACATGAAAAATATATGCAATGATATTTCGCAACATTACTTTTTTTTATGCAGCATTGGTGAGCATAAGAGACTTCTTTCAAAAGCATAAAAAAATCTTAGCAACTTCAAACTTATATTTTAAAAGGATAAATACAAAGCCAGATACTCACAACATAACTCTTTAAACAGAAATTCTTTATTTGTATAATAGTTGGCAATTAGAGATGCTTGCGAAGATTACCAAAGTGGAAAAAACTACTGGTTTTTGACGTATGGGATGTTTGGTCAGGTGCCGAGGCTGATGTGTAAATGTGTCAGGATGGGTGTAAACTATGTGCACTTAGCTCTGTCATTATGTAAGTCAACATTTCAGCACTATCAGTGCACTCATCAGGAAGGAATGTGGCACATTTCAAGCCCATTTCAATGAGGAACGCGTAGAGGGGTTTTTCTTCCCCTTCAAACTTGACAGCAGCCACAATATCGCACCCTCTCGAATTTTAAAACACACAATCACACATAAGAACCAAAACATCTAAAATTGTAACACAATAATTGAGAACATTCCAATAATAAGACAGCCAGAGAGTGGAAACAAAAAGTCATCAAATAGCAAAAGTAAGCAATAGTTCTGACGGCTGGGATCCAAGTTTCTCATTAGCCATAAAGCATCACGGTACTTGAGTGAAGCTGTGTTAAAACAGCCCATATTGCTCTAAAAGCACACCCCAGTCACTCTCCAGGCCGGAGCTCTTTGCGAATCGTACATGCATTTACCATTATGGCCAGCCTCATACAACTGAACTCTCTCAGTCATTAATACAGCTCCAGCCAGCTGGCTGGCTGCAATACTCCCGGTATGTCCTTTTAAAAAGACATTCTCAGGAAAAATATTATCTCTCCCACTCCAGCCACATACTCATATTATGGACATGAATAATTAACCCGTAGGTTCAATAATTAAACACGTGTGAACATTGTCTTCTCCTCCGAGCATGTTTTAACACGTAAAAGCCTCTGCAAGGTATCGATGTCCAGTCTGTCGAAAGGTCAACACTAATCAAGGATGCCACCCTGAAATATTGTATCAGGTAGATTCACGGGCCAATGAGACGACCCGCAGGTGAAACCGAGATGTCTGGAAGACCTGTGAAATCTAGTTAGTAATTGTACTGTTTCAACTGCCTTTCCGTGGCATCTGCAAACAACTTTAAATAGAGCGGGGGCGGAGGTGCTCAGTTACTTAGCGGGTGTTCGATAACACGAAGAGGGACATGCAAATATTGGTAAGGCAATTAAGGCTAGTCTTGTTTGCCCTAAAGTAAAGGGGTAACCCAATCCTGGCCATTATGGGTGTGCTGCTAACGCACTTGTGAACGGCTCCAGAAGGGCATGGTTTCTCTCAGCTAAAAGGGTTAGCTCCTGACGACGAGAGGGCTCACTTTCGTAAACGGCCTTCCTGTCCATCATGTAAATGCTTGTGTAATGCGATGAGATTGAAAGCACCACCCTTTCGCTCTGTCCTCCTATCCCCCAGGGGCTGACAATGGACTCACGGAAAAAGCGCATTTAAAGGATACTTCATTTTTCCGCTACACAAAAGAAGAGACTCACCTCCATTAGTAACTCTGCTCCCTTTTACTCTCAGAAAGTCTCGACTCACCTTGACAGGAGCCGCAATAAACACATGGAGCTCTGCACACAAACAAGCACTTGAGACACACACATACACACTATTAGGTTTTATCTTCCAAAGTGCAAAAGCATTTAACCAAAAGGTTAATGGTGTCGTCCTGAAAACTATATATTTTTGGATTGAATTTCACATCTGCTGCAGTGTTATGCTGTTTCTTGAGCTTTTAAAGTGGTAGTTCATTAAAATTCTCTCATTATTCGCTCACCTGTATATTTAGTTTTGGTAACACTTTACTTACAGCCTTTTTGCATAAGGCATTATAAAAGTATTTTTAATGCATTAACTATGCCCTGTAATGCACTTTATAGTGCATGATTTTATGAATCACCACAGTTATAATGCATTATTATTCTTATCTAATTATTGAACAGACCTTTAGAAAGTATAATGCATTAACACATGACAAACAACCAATTTCAGAATCTGCAAATATTATAATGCATTTTAATTTTGATAGCAATTATGGAAAGATATAATGCATTATAACGTACATTATGAATACCTTTATGTATACATTAGGGCTTAAAGGTGCAGTGTGTATTTTTTAGGGACATCTAGCGGTGCGGTTGCAGGTTCGAAGAAGCTACGGTGGCTAAAACGGGACAAACATACCGTTGTCTGAGACAGCAGAGAATAGCCAGAGTAAGCCAAGAGTGTGTAACATTCCCACTGTTTCTGTACAACAGTCCTTTATAAACCACATCATGGATAAAGTTTAGAAATCCATAGTCAGGTGAGGATTAAGGGTCTTAATATATAATATAAAAATAGTAATCAGCTGATTGTCTCACATATGTAACCAGCACATTTCTCAGGACATAGCAAACCCATAATAGGCCTCCACGTATCATAAGACACCATTTACTACACACAAAAGGTTTTTTTCTCTGATTTTTGAAAACTCTTTGCAATCGACTTAAATGCTTCGAAGATCAGCTTGTCGACCACGATCTGACAGGAATCACGATTGAGATTCCTGTAACATACTGTTTTAAAGTTAACGACAAGAGTACTAATCAGCTGTCTCACGAACGTAACCAGCACATTTATCCCCACATAGCAAAGCCATAACACAGTGAGGGAGAATAACCAACACAGTCTCATGAAGATGCGTATACCACAAATGTCATTTCTCGTACCATTTATACGCCAAAAGTGTTTGTTTTTTCGTGTTTTTTTTTAGCTCTCCTTCTCTTAACACTACAGGACAGTTCACCTATCAAAATAAACCACATAACAGAATAAAGTCCAGTCCTGGGTGAACTACAATGGCACACAAGTTTTTATTTACTTATTTTTATCCAGCGTTATCGCGTGGTGTGATGTGAAGCACAAGAGAACAACTAGTTTGAAGCTGCTCGTTTAAAAGACCTTGCTCGCCTCTCTATCGTCCAATTTCAAAACGGTTTTCACAGGTTGAATTTTGAGTTCATAAGCTTTCGAATGACACCTAATCAATGATGATTACTAAAATATGTGATATGAAAAAAGGCAATAAAAAAGGGAGCCCCAGTCGTCCCGCTAGCAGGACGTGACCGTTAATTTAACCTGTTTTTCTCAAAATTCCATTTCTGAAAATCACAGCAATCAGTCGACTTCAGAAAACCATAACTTTTGTTACAGACAAACAATAAAATAAATAAAAACAGATTTGGAAAGGGATTGAATCCAGCTTTAATAATGTCTCAAAACCTGTAATATGCCAAATTTCACCATGTGGTGGGTTTTCCCAGATCGCATCACATATAATATACAAATAGTAATCAGCTGATTGTCTCACATACGTAACCAACACATTTATCCCCACATAGCAAACCCATAATACGCCTTCGCATCCCCTAGACACCATTTACACAAAAGGCTTTTTCTCTCTGATTTTTGAAAACTCTTTGCTATCGACTTAAATGCTTTCAAGATCGACTTGTCGACCGTGATTGACGGGTTAGTGATTCCTGTAACATACTGTTTTACAGTCAATGACAAGAGTAGCCTATACTGATCAGCTGTCTCACGAACGTAACCAGCACATTTTCCCCCACATAGCAAAGTCATAACACAGTGAGAGAAGAACTAAGTTACATGAAACAATCCAACTATATACTTGACACCAAAAAAGTCACTACTCACTGTGTTTATGGCTAGCTTCTAGGTTTCCGCTTCTCTTACAAGGTAGTGACGAAACATATACACTGCCGGTCAAAAAGTTTAAGCTTGGTAAGATTTTTATGTTTTTAAAAGAAGTCTCTTCTGCTCACCAAGGCTGCAATTTTTGATAAAAAATACACAAAAAACACAGTAATATTGTGAAATATTATGACAGTTTAAAATGACTTTTTTTAATATATATATATTAAAATGTAATTTATTCCTCTGAAAAAAAAGCTGAATTTTCAGCATCATTACTCAAGTCTTCAGTGTCACATGATCCTTCACAAATCACTCTAATATGATGATTTTATGCTCCAAAAACATGTATGATTATTATCCGTGTTGAAAACAGTTTTTTACATTTTTATTTCAGGATTCTTTGATGAATAGAAAGTTCAAAAGAACAGCTTTTATCTGAAATGGAAAGCTTTTGTTACATTAAACACTACCCTTTAAAAAGTTTGGGGTCAGTAAGAATTTGTATTTTATTTTTGGGAAAATAAATAAGAAACCAATACTTCTATTCATCAAGGATGAGTTACATTGATCAAAAGTTACAGTAAAGACATCTATAAAGTTAGAAAAGATTCTAATTAAATAAAAGCTGTTCTTTTGAACTTTCTATTCATCAAAGAATCCTGAAATAAAAATGTAAAAAACTGTTTTCAACATGGATAATAATCATACATGTTTTTGGAGCATAAAATCATCATATTAGAGTGATTTGTGAAGGATCATGTGACACTGAAGACTGGAGTAATGTAAAATTCAGTTTTTTCAGAGGAATAAATTACATTTTAATATATATTAACATTAAAAAAGTCATTTTAAATTGTCATAATAATTCACAATATTACTGTGTTTTTTGTGTATTTTTTATATAAAAATTGCAGCCTTGGTGAGCAGACAGAGACTTCTTTTTAAAAACATAAAAAAATCTTACCGATCTTAAACTTTTGAACCGGTAGTGTATATGTCGACCTTCAGTAGAAGGGGGTGCCCGCGGTTATATAGATATAAATGTCTGATTCTAAGGTACAATAAAAACATTACGGTTTATCAAGTAAGTTCTTTAAACACCTACTGAAAACATAGTTATGGATGTCATATTGCATATCTGTTAATAATAAAAAAAAATTCACATGGCACCTTTCAAGTGTCACCTTTATTTTTGGGTAATACTTTCTTTTGATAGTCACCTTTAGACATTTGGCATGTTGACTACAAGTAATGTAGCACCTACATGTAATCTAACTCTCATTTGAGTATTAGAAAACTGTCTGCTTAAATATCTTAATTTTAAAATGAATATCTAATTTTATAATAGCTTAACACTATATTTTGATGCTCCACCAATAGTGCACTCTCTAGAGTCACTTTTCAAGTACATCAACCATTCTACCCTAACAGCCTACTAATACTCAAAATACTCTAATGAAAGTTAGTTGACATGTCTTTAAAGTTGCACAAATGGTGAAATTCATTGTACTCATTGCTGATTTCCATGCAATTCCATGTAAAAGACTTAAAACACAACATACAATTCATATTAACCACTTTTATGATTCTTCTTATGGCATTTTGCACCCTTTTTGAAGCTTAAAAGCCAACATCAGTAATAGCAAGAAATGTTTCTGAAGAATGAAAGTTCAGCTTTGCCATCACAGGAATTACATTTATTAAAATTAGAAACCGCTATTTATAAGAATAATTCACAATATTACTGTTTTATTGTATTTTTGAATACAGCTGAATACAGCTTTGGAGAGGAGAGTTGGCTTCGGTTACACCTTGTTTTTAAGGTGTCCCTTATTATTCAGAAGTGAAATTATACATTTCAGTTCTGATAATGATTAACTACATGTACTTACTAAAGGGTTTGGTTTAGGGTTAGTTGTATGTAATTTAGATCAGAATTTAGAGTTATTATTACAGTCACTACATGATGTGACGTGTAACAAGAACACTGTAAAATGAAGTGCCATACAAGACTTCTTTCAAAAAATTAAAGAACTCACAGTCTCTTTGCCAATTCAGAGGGGAATGAGGAAAAAAAGCCATGACCAATCCATACCGGGGCCCAATTCAGCTATTTATGGCAGTGTGTTTTCTCAGACTGGGCTTCTGAAAAGCCTTTCTGAGCCTTCACTCCCTTTGGAGCATTCAGTGAGGGAATGTGGTAACAATAATAATGCATTAAGCCAGTCGTGGCTCGCGATAACACTCAGTGCGCCATCTCTTAAGTGCTGGGCTGGTCGGTCAGCCCCTGAAAGCATGGCCGACTGCAGACAGACTCCTACAGCGAGACCAAAGATACACTCACAATACGTTCACAATGAAAAGGTTTCATAACCGCCATCGCTATGCAGGGACTAAACCGAAAATGCCAGTGTAAAGTGGGATCATTTAAAGTTTAAACTTCCTCTGGGTGTTTTTTCCCGTGTACGTGTTTTTGTGTGTATATGTGGGTGTGTGCATCAATCAGATCCCCACTGAGGGAAATAAATACACTGGTGTTTCTGATAGATTTTTCACTGCGCTCCGATGGGTAACTGCGTGTGTACGCCTCCCCGATGAAGTGCAAGAAAGGCCCAGGCTGAGAAGCCCGAGCTAGAAACCTCAGCTGCCGTGCGGCACATTTACCCAGGATCCTGCATCTACCCACTAATTTCATAAATTAGCAAACACCACCCGAACATTTCAATATGAAGCAGCTGGAGTATCAAGTTAGAGTTGTAGTATTAGATATTAAGAAATATAAGTTGTTTAAACAGCTTAACTCATTACAAAATAAGTAACAGATATTGAAAGGAACGTGTAACCCAGGTTCAAATCTGTAATCGTTTCAATATATATTATATATGGTATATAGTAATAATGAATTGTTATATTTATGTATATTTACATATTGATTGATGCATTTGCGCGGAGTACGTGAGTGACCGTGATCTAACGTAACCCCAGTCATGTGACTATGCTTGACAAATCGCGTCTGTGCGCATGAGTGATTAATCAGGCCGCGGCATCTTCCTCATTCAGAGGTTTGTGTTTTATAAACTTTTTCATAAAAAGTTACACACTTGTGATCGATTTGTGCTTTCAAGTTAAGCTTATTTTTGTAACTCTTTAGAACAACTTACTGGCTGTAGGGAATTCGTCGCCGCCATCAAGTATGTTTAAAGAGGAACTGGTGAGTAAAGTTATTCTGAATGAATGAATGAATGAGAATTAGCTATATGCTAAACTGTGGCACTGAACCTTGATATTAGCATTGCCTGCTTTAAACAAATGTTTGGATTCATTGTATGTCGTTATGAAGTATTGGTTGAAGTATTTTTATCTTTACAAATGGATTTGTTTAATTTATATTAAATATGTTTACATACACTATGGCAATTGGGTTACAGCAATATTGGTTTATTTGTTTGGAGTTTGTGCCGTTAATGCAACTTCAATATTGTTTTTGATTGTGTTGATTTAATGTTGCATTTAATGTTTATTATGTGTAGGTTGTACATTTATCATTTATTGATTTATTTTGTAAGGATCTAGAGTTGGGTAATGAGAGTGATATTTGAGTGTGGAATGAGCTAAAAAAATGTAATGCAAACCTTGTTCCAATTTGGCTCTTATTTACTGGTTCTGTTGTGTACTATAGGCCAGGTTCTTTCTCTCTGGTTGGAGATAATTGATGGTGAGCTAAATTACTACAGTTGGGAGCCGATCATCTGAGCCACATCCACTGAACAGCCGCTCTGTTGGTCCGGTAGGAAGGTTGTCTGCAGCCTGTCCCCCCACACACTTCTCCATAGACTAACACTTCAGTCCCTCATGCATATTTTTTTCATCTGATGAACAATATCTATGGATTAATCAACACAAACTTTTATAAAAACCCTTGGGGGTTGTTGCGTGTCTTGACTAACGTTAACATCGTGGGGAGAGGTTTTTTTTTCCTTTTTGATTTTTTTTTGTTTTGTTTTGTATGTGCCATTTGTTGTAATCTTCATCATTGTATCTGACTTGAACAATAACCACAAAAAGTGCACTTAACTTACTGATTCAACTGCAATCTGTCAATATTTTGAGTTTTTTTCTATTTCTTTTCTTATATTTGGTTGCAATTATGTTTGTTTAATTATTTTTCAATATATGGTACCAGTACCAAAAGTAATTTCCTGTTTCTGTGTTGTGACTGACCACCAGCTCCTGTAGTCGAACTTTAGACTTTTGATTTAACTGAATTATTTAATTTAGTCTAGCTAATATTGATGACTGATTAATATCGGCTAGCACGGCCCCAACACGTTACAAACACTTAATTAATAATTCACGGAGAAAAAAGTGAAAATAAAATGACACTGAGGCTCAGTTTGGCTGACCAGGATGGAGATCTTTTTTACTGGGACGGAAGCCAGAGCCCCTGAACAGAGGGCTGAACCTTTCATAAGAACAGCAAAAGGTCACCAAATGCTTTCATTAATCAGCCAGAGTCAGCTTAGATGTCGAAAAGACTCCTAGTTAGAAATTCTGCAAGTCTTTGTGTCTCTCTAAGGACACTAGAGGATTTTCTAAGAGTAATTCAATTCCCAGTTCTGGGCTAATGTCACAGGCTCCACATTAAGAGCAGAAGGCCCCATAAATTAATGGTTCTGGACATTTTTTTATTTAAATTCTTGCAAAAGTTTTATTTGTTATATAAAATACGCTAAATTGTTAGGAAATATGCTATGTGTGTATAGCTCATTGCTTTTAATGGGTCTATGCTACTGTATCGAAATACACAAGGCTTTATCCTTGCAGCTATATCAGCAATATCTGTCCTGTCAGTGTGCTAGCGATGCTCACTGTAGGAGAGTATAAATAACCCAAGTGCTGTTTTTTATATTCCAATGTGAACAGATACAGAAAGAACAAAGACTTTGCTGGATTTGATAAACTAAACTTGAACATGCAACATAAAACTGCCCAACAGAGGTTTTTTCATAGCAAGTGTTTGGCATGGTAATGGATTTGATTATTACTATGTTTACATGCAGCCAATAACCCGTTCAAAACCGGGACAAAGCAAAATCCGCGCACAGTATACCGGAAGTAAGCATGGTGAGACAGCACAGCATACTTCTCGAGCGAGGTCAGTAACGTTACCAGCATCAAAGCGCATACAAAGACGATCGCTCTCTGCCCCAAACTATTCATTATCCGCGTGTTGTTGTCTTTGGATACAGGAAAAGCGTCGGAAATGACGCATATTGCGTCTTAAGGTTGTGCGTACGTCAAGACTCTAACCGCGCGTCACCGTTTACATCAAGATAACTGCAATTCCATGTATACAGGAGAATTCTCTGCTCACGCATGTAAACGGGTTATTCCGAATGTTTCAGAAACCTGAAGAGTGACATTAACTCGACCATAACCCGAAAATTGGCTGCATGTAAATCAATGTTGTATTTTTGGTCTTGGTGAAATGGATCCGCTACACTGCTGCTGCTTTTATTGCATTAACTGGAGAAGAGCAAATACACTTCATGACACGCTGCTGTGAGCAAGTAAGACATGCTGCTGTACAATATAGAGTACTTGAATTACCTGTTGCAGTAGCAGATCTATACAGGTGGAGATGGGGAAGGTGAAGGCTTTTTAAAAGTGCGCTGCACTGCTAAGGCAAATTCTACCCATGTATTTGAAGGTTGAGTGTGTGAGCACATTGGATACTAATACGACAGAAGTCAATCAGCTGTGCCCTATAATGATGTGATTAAGAGCAAGTTGAGGCCCTGTTTTACACGAGAACGATCACGGGTGAAAACGTAAAAATATTTTAGCGGATGTGCCTTTCGTTTACACGGCGACAGCGTTTTTCAGGCTTAAAAACGCAAAAAAGTGAAACCACCCACCAGAGTGGAAATCTTAAAAACGTTCCACCGTCGCGTTCCCATGTAAAGGGTAAAAACGCAAAAGTCTGCTTGACCGTGAAGGTTGTACGCAGGCGTGTGGACTTGGTGTTGCTGTCAGTATGCAGTCTTAGCCACCTGGAGTGCATACTACATTGAATTTCACAGACTTTTGCGTCACCATTTGCACGCAATTTCCCACACAAAACGCTCGTCTAAACGCAGAATAAAAAGTGATGACGCAACGCCACTTTGCGTTTTCTCGTTGTAAACATAGCCTGAGTTAGGTCCTATTAGCCTGCGCCATCTAGAGTTTCATGACAGAACTTTGTATTTGAACATGTCACGGTTTAGGAATTCTCTGCCTTCTTCTTTTCTTGTGATTGTGTGTGTGTGTGGTGCGTTTGTCTGTGTGGGCGTGGCTGCTAAGTACCGCTGATCACACTTCAGTGGGCTACAGTATAGATTCCTGTATCTGGTATCTCTTGATGTTAGATCATATGTTCCTGTGTTGGTTCCTGTTCCGTTTTGTGGTGGTCTTTGTGTCCCAGGATTGTTCTTCGTGTCTGCACTACTGGTTCATCTCTCGTCATACATGGAGCTGGTTATTCGTCTCTAGACCATCTTTCACCACCCGGTTGCCTGTTGAAGTCCCTGCATCTCTAGTCCTGTCTGTTGTCTCTATGTTTTTGTGTGCTGACCACCGTTTCGGTTTATTCTTCAATAAACATCTCTTTCTGCACTTTGCTTCCAGTCATTCCTGACAGAAACAAAGCTATAGGTAAAAGGACAATGATTACATGAAGGCTATATATATAGACAAAGACTAATGACTTAAGACACACCTGACAGCATGAAGGTCCACCAATCAACAGAACCATCAATTGACCATAAGCATATCGTATGGTATTTTATTAATTCATATGAATTAGCCACAAAGTTGCAAAAATGTAAAATAGTTACATATTGTCATAAAACGAATGTTAGAATAGGACATGATTTGGGAGAACAAGAGGGAAAGGGGCTCAGAAAATGGGTAACACTTTATTTTGATAGTCCACTTTAGACATTCTACTAACTATACGTTACTTTGCAACTACATGTCAATTAATTGTCATTAGAGTATTAGTAGACTGTCAGCTTAATATCTGCTAACACTTTATTTGTTGGTCCCCCAACAGACATTCAACTGACTGTAACTAACTTGGTGACTACAAGTAAACTTATTCTCCTAATCCAAAGCCTAACACCTAACCATAACCTAACAGTCTACTGACAGTCTTCTATAATATACTAATACTTTAATGACAGTTAGTTGACATGTAGTTGAAAAGTTACTTATAATTAGTAGAACGTCTAAAGTGACTATTGAAATAAAGTGTAACCAGAAAAGGTTGCAGGACTGAAAATATATAACCCATATGAGCATCACTTTCTCAAAATGCTAGGAGAGCAGAGCTGCTACACCATAGCTTCAGGATGGGCTTGCTTCATATTAGGCAAAAAGTGAAAGACCTTAAGTTAATGAAAACATATGAGAGAGAGAATGGAAGATCATATAGCAAATTAATGCTCTGCTTGAACAAGCAAATGAATGCTGTGCCTTAACAAGGCATTAATTCAGCCAGCTTTTTCAATCTTACATAAAAAAAAGGAGGAAAGGAGAGATAAAAGGCAGGGGGAAGAATAATTATCTCTTTACCTATTAATAAAGCATTTGAAATCAGTTCTTTTGGGTTTCTTTATAAAACACTGCAGCTAAGAGAATGTGTTGGCAGTGACTAATGTTTCACATTGTTAAATATATCTATTAATGATTTTTCTAGGAGGCTTTGAAGTTGAGACCATTAAAGAGCTGTAAATCACCAAACTGTCTGCCCAAGAGCCTGCATGAGTTTCCTTATCTCTGCAATTACATGAAGGGGAGTGGGATCTGCTTAGGATCTATCTGTCCATTCCCATTCGCATCCCACACACACACACCTCTTAGTCTCCGACCTGTAACTTATATTCATTTCTCTTTGGATGCCAGAACTGGATGCCCAAATTCCTTAAGCCTTAATGATTTTTGCCCAGCGATTAGTGATAACATAGTGAAGCATATGATGCCCTGCAAACTTCCATTTTATTCAGTTCAGTCAAGACATTTCTAACTTCAAAGTTAGTATACATGAGATATTTACAATACAATACCAGTCAAATGTTTAGAAAAAGCTGGACAAATTTTCCTTTTAAATTAAAATTATCTACACAAATTTTCAATTTTTTTGTTGTTACCAATTCCATGTCCACACCGTTAACTGTTAACCCCCCCCCCCCAAAAAAAAAAAAAAAAACTAAACACATGTTTGCCCTATTTTGCGTCACAAGCAAAGAAAAAAGCAAAGCATGTGTGCAATATAGTACAAAAAAAATGTATCTATGCACAACACATTTCAAAACTTTCAGCAAAAGTCTTTAGATCAAATGAAAGATTATGATTATTAGAAACATAAATTAAGTCAAGTGTTTCCAAACCTTTATGATTGTGCATGCATTTTGGGAGTTGCTGTGTGTCAGTGCAAGTCACAGGTTAAGATAGGAACCAATTTATAGTGTATCTGAACAGCATATGTACATAATTTCTATGAAAACAGCTAAGGACTAAGATCCTGAGGAAAGAGTAGATCTAGTTCAGCTAATGCCTGCAGTGTGGGACAGTGCCTTACTGAGGAGAAACCTTAGATTAAAAGGACGGACGTCACATTTACATTTATTCATTTAGCGGACTAAATGAGACATAAAAGATTTTCTAAATGCATAAACACTTGTCTGTCCATATCTGAATGTTTCCTTTATCTTGAAGAAGTGTGTAATTGCAAAAATAATTTCCCCAGAATACTACCCTGCCTCTCATTGGTCAACAATTACATTTTCCCACCCCCAAATCATGCCATTGGATGAGTCGATGTTGTTACTTTAGACCTTATGTAGCCCCACCCCTTTTCAGCGCTGCGCTCGTTGTCTTTTGACTTCCGGTCTGTATTTTCACAGTGATCTTTCATAGGTATGAATGAACTGCTCGTAAAAAAAAAAAAAATGAAAAAAAAAAAAAATCCCGGTTCGACATTTTAAGACATATGCTTTACAATGTTATGATAAACATTACAATGCTCATGATAACTTTTGTTAAATCCACGTCACCAGCTAATTACTCCGCGACAGCGATGCCATAGAACAGCGCAGTCTTATCCCAAGACGTCATATAACTGACGTCTTGGGACGTCTTTTGACCATACGTCAATATATGCCTTTTTAGGCCCCCCCTAAATGTCAGTTAGATGACGTTATTGGATCCTAATTCTACCCTAGACCTAAACCTACCCCGTCACCTAACTGACGTTAAAGGTGAAAGCGTCAGTCGTATGACGTCCCAGGATCCTCATATAACCAACGTTTAGGGGGCCCTAAAAGGCGGATATTGACGTATGGTCAAAAGACGTCCCAAGACGTCAGTTATATGACTTCTTGGGATGAGACTGTGTTACATGGCGACCGCAAAAAACGGAAGTTCAAAGACAATATTCTAAAGATGACGGCACCCATGTTTCTCTGGTGTCTAAGGTCTATTGGGCTGGTGGAGAAGCAGAGTAACAAGCAAGCCACATTGTTCACAGCTTTCATTTGAATGGCTTACTTACGGTATAGGTGTCTCTGCGTATTTGTCACAGTCTAGTTTGGTTTTCTGTTTTTGCTGTGTTTCATTTCCTGTCTGATTGTCTCGTGTGTTTATTGATTTGATTTCATTATCCAGTGCAGCTGTGTTCCCTCGTTATCTGGTGTATAAGTTCCTGTTTGTATGCCTTTAGTTGTTTGGTCTTGTCAGTGTATACATGGGGTGTGCATTCTCCTGCCTTCTTTGTTGTGTATCTTGAGGATTATCGATTAAAGACTGTGTTTGAACTTCATTTGGCTTCACCGTGTTGATCTATACCACCAGAGTGTGATAGAAGAACGACCCAAAAAAACTAATTTATACTGCGGTGGCATTTTTTTTGTGTGTGTGTGTGTGTGTGTGTTTTGACTTTATTTTTCATCACCATGGACATTCCCTTAGTCTGTTTTCTGTGCCTCGAGCAGGAGATCACTCCATCGAGGACAATTTGTATGAGTTTCTAGACATCGCCCATCAAACACGCTTCCCTGACGAATGCCTTTTTACAGTTCTCTACACAGTTCGTAATACCATTACAAAGGCCGGGTTGTCTGAGGAAGAACCTTGAGGGAGCTTTGCCGAATATGTAAAGGACCTCTCAGGGAGCTTTGCCGCAAATGTGGTGTAGGTGCTGGATTCCTGCGTGTCTGTGTTCTTCGTTAGCCCAGCTGATGACGACACCAGCCCCCTCCCAACCCAGTGCTCAGCCTGAAACCACCCAGCTGCAAGGAACATTTGCCTGAGCACACCGCAGACATAGAGCCCAAGCTTCACTAGTCTGACCAGGTGTGTGACCAAGGGTATGGAAGAGAGCCCGTCCACACTCCCACCACAGAAAGTCAGTTATTGGACAGTTTTTTTGTTTGTTTTTTTGGTATTTGGAGAGGAGGATTCCCTGCCCCATTTGATCCCGCCTGAATCTTCAGACCTGCTAACCCCTCTCAGCCTCCCTCTCCCTACTGTTGTCCCCATTATTGTTGTCCCTTGTCAGTCCCTCTGTTCCTCATCAGCCTATTATCCAGCCCTCAAATACTCTGGCTTCTCCAGTGTCTCGCATCAGCCCCTTAATTCCTTCTCAGCCTACTCTCAGTGGTGTGGATCTACCACGGGCCTTCAGGGAGCTAGCTCCTTCTCGACTTGTGGATCCAATAGCTCCAAATCCGGTCTCTGATCCCGTCACTCCACCTCCGATCATGACTCCTCCGCCTTCGCTTCTTCCTCACTCATCTCCGGCAGGGACCATCGAGTGTCCGGCTCCACTGGGCTCCTTCAGAACATCGGCTCTGCCTGGGTCAAACATCGCCATCACAAAGTCCCAGATTTCCGAGTCATCCACAGTGCTCTATCCCTCCACCCCTTCAGCTCTGTTTGGCCTTTCCTCAGACTCAACCTCAGCCCTCCGTCGCCCTCCAGTTCCACCTTACCCCTCCGGTGCCCTGATTCCACCTCGGGGGGTAGTTGCAGTGCTATGTCACAATCTCCTAAGCTTCCAGCATCGTTCCGCTCCATTGGCTCTCTGTTTGTGCAGTGGGCCTCACCTTCATCGGCTTTGCCGTCTTCACTCATTCCCAGGTTGGTGTTGAGACCCACGCCACTTTGGCATCTTTCTCCATCAACACCACGTGGAACACCATCCTGGCTGTGGCCTGAGTCGCCAGTTGGATCTTGGGGTGCATTTCCTGTACAACGACGTAGTTTGCTGCTTCACTACCATAGTACGAATGCATCGATTGGAAAAATCAACTAGCTCGTTGCAGACTGTTTTCCGAAACCCACTGTCGCAAAGTATCGTTCACATGGTGGAGTAATAACTACTTTTAATTAAACTGTTTGAGATCCAATTAACGCTAGATTTGTTTTATATAAATTACAGACATGTCATCTGAGGACTATTTCTAATTGTTCTCAGTTGTTTTGCTTTATTACCAGACTCAATATTTGGCTCGTTCTTACATAGTAACTTAGAGCGAGTTCGCACATGCGCACTCTTCAAACACGGTACTTCAAATCTTTTGAAAAACTAAAAGATGTAAAGTACATTTGTATGTATTCTAAATAAATGGCACCGATTGTAGTGAATGTTAGCTTGCTTATTTTGCTCAAGATAAGGATTTATTACGTCCAAATGTCATGCAATATAGAAACAATGCCTCTAACCACAGGTCGAGAGCTGTCGTTCAAACCACCCAACTTTGCGATGCTGTTTGCGAATGTTTGTTGAGAACGATGGTTTCGGGAAACACAGACTCGTTAAACTATGCAGATAACAATGGAACTTGCAACCATAGTTGGCTAACAATGCTTTCGGGAAACGCACCCCTGCTCAGGGCTGCCCAATGGATTGCTCCTCCACCTGCACCACCCTGGAGTTTTTTAGTTTGTCCCTATCTCAGATTCCCGTCCTCCACCTAAATGTCCTCTATTCAGTGAACTGTCAGCACAAGGTTGTGGATTTCCAGGATGGATATACTGTCACATTTGTATTTAGTTTAGTTTTCTGTTTCTGGTGTGGTTATATCCTGGCTGCTTGTCTTTTGTGTTTCTATGTTATTGATTTAATTTCATTACAACTTTCAGTTGTGTTCCTTGATTCTGTGGTGTATTTAAGTTCCTGAATGTCTGCCTTTAATTGTTAGAGTCTTAGTCAGTGTATTCGTGGCAAGTGCATTCTCCTGCCTTCTTCGTTGTGCATATTGTGAATTATCGATTGAAGACAAAAAAGAAAGTAGTTCATAATCATAATCATCATCATCACCACACAGGACTTTCAGTTTTTTTTCAACACTATCTCAGGTTGATTGTCTGTCTGAGTTACCAAGTGCTTTTAATTCTGTGGGATGCAGCTGTGGGGTGATGGATGTTAGCTGAGTGTGCACTAAAAGAAGAGACCGTCATTAGGCAGAAAACAGAGCCTTAACCACAGCCCCTCTGTCTGGCATTTCTTCCCTTTCACTCCTCCTGACCTTTACATATAATTAAACATGTAGTTCAAGCAGCCTCAAATGGACCCCAAAGAGGTTTCTCTTTTGCCTGCGGCTTATCCCCTTAGAGCTCATGCTTGTATATCTATTTTCTTCTGTGAGAGTTTGCAAGCTGGCTCCTGGTAAACTGGCATAACTGTTTCACAGAGCAGTCAGAAAGGCGCGTGAGCTGGAAGTTGGGAAGCAGGTTTGTTTAGGTGCACAAAGGCAGACTGCATCCTCTCTTGTAATGAACACAGTCATAAATATATGCATGCTTCTAATTAGCCACTATGTCATAGAGGGTCTGGCGATGCTGGTGGTGAGAGGAGGGGAGGCAGAATTCAGCAAGAGGCCCAGGATGGAGCTTCCATGCCGGGGTTTGTGAGGCGGCGCTGGCCCTGGGTGGAGGGAGATGGCCTTTGAGCAGATGCTACTCCTGGTGTCAACTGGCTGGGCCCTGATCGGCAGCCGTCTGTTAGTTAATCTATTAAGCTCTATCTCGTTGGGGCCTGCTGGGCACATGATCTACAGGGTCTATCTAAAAAAATATAATTAGCAAATTTCACAAAGAGACATGTTTTTTTTAACTGTACTTGACTGACACATACATTCATTTATTTCTATTATTATTATCTCTTCTACAACATTTTCACTAAGTCAATCAGTGGTAAGTCAGTGAGGTAAAAGGCAGCTTTTTTGCTATGCAGGTAAGGTAATGGCAGTATTTAAGTTACAATACAATGGATTAAGTACAATGGCACTTTTATCCTTATGGAATTTTAGAACTTTCCTAAAATATTTTCACATTTTTACAAGATAATATTATAATTTTTTATTCCATCACATTTATGTATTGTGTTTGATAACATTCTGTGGTGGAAATGTGATTAGCAGATTTTTATTTTTTTATTTTTATTTAAATAGCTGACTTTAATGGGTTAGTTTACCCAAAAATGAAAATTATGTCATTAATGACTCACCCCATGTCGTCCCAAGCCCGTAAGACCTCCGTTCATCTTTGGAACACAGTTTAAGATATTTTAAATTTACTCAGAGTTTTCTGTCCCTCGTTTAAAAATTTATGTACGGTATGTATGCACGGTATACTGTCCTTGTCCAGAAAGGAAATAAAGACATCATCAAAGTAGTCCATGTGACATCAGTGGGTTAGTTAGAATGTTTTGAAGCATTGAAAATACATTTTGGTCCAAAAATAACAAAAATTACGACTTTATTCAGCATTGTATTGTCTTCCGCCACATTAGCAGCATCTTACGTCATTAGCATCACTGGACATGGATTGACATGGACATGGACATGCTCTCATACACGCTCGCTATAAGATTCCGGGAGATTGGAACTAATTTGCGGTATAACTATTCAATCACAAATGTGGCTCAACGGTTAGATTTATAGATAAACTCATCTTTTTTAGGCATTTGACTGACGGGATGACACTTCAGCGCGAAATCGTGGGTGTGTTGTGTGAGCGTGTGTGAGAGTTGGCAGCTCTGCTGCTCTCTCCCGCGCGCTCTAGTCGTCTCTCACTGATGTCGCGGTGCTCTTAAATCATTTTCATTCACGCACGACTCATGTCACGAGACAGTCTGACTAAACAAAATCACGGCTAACTAACACAGTAACGCAGGCTGTTTACGGGTAAGTAACGGTAATCTAATTACTGTTTTTTCAACTGTAATCCCTTACTTTACTCGTTACTAGAAAAAAGTAATTAGATTACAGTAACGCGTTACTTCTAACGCGTTACTGCCCATCACTGTTGACAACAGAACCAAAAGAGAATACAATGCTGAATGAAGTCATATTTTTTGTTATTTTTGGACCAAAACGTGTTTTTGATGCTTCAAAACATCAGTGATATTTACTTTGATTTTCGATAACATTTACTTCATATCAAGCACTGACAAAATGATTGGTCATAATGGAAATTGTGCTGAGGGACTGAGGGACTGCAATTTATGTATATAAATTTGAAATGGTTTATTATTGTATTCTTTGTTCAGATTAGAATAGGTTTTAATTTTCAGGTTTTCCATGTAATACAAACAATACATTTTGTATACACACATACACACATTTTTTTGAAAATTTGATTAAATAAATGGTTTCCAAGAAAGTGTTAATGTGACCTTCATATAACATGAAGAAAAAGTTTAACTATGGTAGTTTTAATAAAAATCATCCCCTGGGATATTAAGTGCCTGTAGTTGAAGAAACACCCATGCCCTATATTAAAGAAACACCTAGATGTGTATATATTGTACTATTTAATTAATGCAGTGTTCATTTGCACCTTGATCATGTAACAGCTAAAATTTGACTTTGATAACCCAGGATAAGCAAGCATTCCGTGGTGTTGGACACATATGCAGTCCCCCAGGTGTTAATTCGGCATCAATATCCGAATACTTCCATCACAATGAGTTCAGGAGAGAGAGAGAGTGAGAGAGGCACCAGTGCTGATGGGCCTGATTTTCCTCTCTGGCTTCATGCCAGATCACAACTCAATCTCATCCTGCCCAACTCACCCCAAACATGGCCAACACTTACAAAGATGAGAGGCAATTACAATGATTACAAACATCTCTTACAGGAAAAACATTCCCAAACTTATTATTAAATCTGACAATATGCCTGCATTGCGATTTAAATTTTCTAGTATTAGAGGAAAAATCACTGGTTATGGATATAAGTGAGAGTATATTACCAACGGTCATTAACTACTTTAGCTATTAGTTGGGATCATCTGATATTGGCTGAACCCAGTGAGGTCACATTTTTTTTTTTTTTCAGATGAAATTATAAAGTGCTTCTGCTTTAATCAAATGAGACACAACACATACTGCCTGTGCCTCGTGGCAACAGGGTTTATCTATAGTCCCAAAACCCAAATGACCAGTTGGTTTAATTTAATAGCAGCCAACAGGATTATACACAGAAACAAATTACCTAAGTGGTGCTATCGGGCAACCAAAATCTTTAACAATAATGGAAACCATGGACATGATGTCTAGCTGTATTATTTCATTACCGCACTTGGCCTCTGAATCTGTTATGCGGTTACCAAGGGGACATGATGTGTAGCACAACATGCAGTTGTTGGCCCAGAGGGACAAATGGCTCTTCCCAGAAGCAAGAAGGCCCTCTGCTACTCAATTTGTCAGGCAGATCCTGGTCCTGATGGGGGGTGGGTGTAAGGGTGGACATTCAGACCCCCTGAGGGACTGCAGACGTCTGTCCATTGGCAGCTTCTGTTGAGGAATTTGCAGCCTCTTGGTTCTCCAGCACCAAAAGTGTCAAAGTGTCAAAAACCACGCAGAGCGATTGAGAATGCATCTACACTAATCCGGATACATTTGAAAATGTATCTTTTAAACATTTTGTCCTTCCATCCACACTGAGACACCAAAACAGTCCCCTTTTCCTGCAAAAACAGATCTTTTTGAAGATATTCTCCCAAGTGCTAACTTTGAAAATGGCGTTTTCAAATAATATATATACTGTACTGAAAAAAAAAATCCTGTAAAAAACGGTAAACTACTGGCAGCTGTGGTTGTCAGCATCATACCGTACACTGTAAAAAAAATGTATTCATGATTTGTAATCACAACAATTTTTCTTTTGTCAAATCAACTTAAATAATTTATGTAGTTCAGATAACATAATATTTTGAGTTTCTGATGATTAAACCAATCTCCTTCATTGTATTAACTCAATTTCAATGAACTTAATAATTTGAAGGCAACCAGGTTACTTAATTTTTTTAAGTTAAACCAACAATATTTTTTTACAGTGTAACTATACGGTGTGTTACGGTTTTTGTGTTAGAGCATATTGCTGTTAAATTAAAGTTTTATACTGTAGCTGACAATACGGTATTTAGCTGTTCGTTTCAAAAACAGTAACACACCATGGGCTCTATCTTGCACCCGGCGCAAATGACTTAATACACAAACACATGTATCATTCCTGTTTTGCAGCGCGCAAAGCGGGCTTTTCCCTCCACAGACGCACGTCGGTAAACTAGGAAATGAACCTGCGGATCAGCGCGAAAAGGAGGCGTGTTCGGCGCAAAACACTCCCTAGTGCTATTTTACACTTCCAAAAAACAATTGCGCCACTGACCAGAAAAACCCTGGTCTAAAGTCAGTGGTGCGTTGCGTGTTGTTCATGACGCTATTTTAAGCGAGCATGCTTGGCCATAATGTAGCGGGTGCATAACGCACATACACTTTAATTCTCTCATCAACACAGATGCAGCAGTTTTTATTTTTGCAAATCATACATTTTAACAAGGGAAAAATATTAACACATGAGAGAAATCTTACCTTATTACCCAATTTTTTTTAAGGCTAATTGTAGTACTAAAGGATCAAACCTGTTTGGCAAGAAACATATGTATACCGACACTGATGTGCGAGGGTTTCTCCCATCCCCGTACAATGTCAGTTCTCTGTCTTTCACGGCCCTAACACAAAAACGTCGGTCTCCATCGGCTGTGAACGCTCCTGGCCGCGCCTGGTAAACTCGCCGTTCCATAATAACAATCCGTCATGCAACATGCGCACCTGCTCTTAAAGGGTATGTTGGATGACGCTCTGATTGGTTTATTTCACGTTACGCCCAAACCACACCTATGAATAATGAAGCTACTTTCAGACCAACCCCTTTTAGATTTGCGCCACACGCAAGAGGCATTTATCCCGCCGGAAAATAGCAACAGCGCTGGGATCCGCCCACAAAGTTACTTGCGCCTTGCGCTTTGACACTTGCGTTTCAGATCGTTAAAATAGGGCCCCATATGTTTATGGTGTGATGCTGGAAACCTCCGCTGCCAGTAGTTTACCGTTTTTTACAGGATTATTTTTCAGAGATAGCGTGAACTGTGAAACCGGAGATATTTGAAACTGATGATGCATGTTTTGTCAAGTGACATATTGTACAGATAGATATTTATCTTCATAACGGTATGTAATATTCACCTTTACAATGCTGCTTAAGATAACTGTCACTTTGTACAACCTTTATATTACAAAATATGAGTGGAATTGCGTTTAAGGCATGGAATGGTACGGCAACTGAGTTTGACCTCGATGTGAGATATTTTGCTAATGAAATTATTCTGCCAGAAGAATAGTGTGAGATGTGTATTATGTCCGGTTTTCTCTGGATCATAATTCTCTGGATTTAATTGTTTCACGCACGCTCAGTAAGATGGTTTTAGCTCTTTCTGTTGTTTCAGCATGGGTGAGAATTCTTTAGAAAATGTTTAAAAACGCTTGTGTGGATGGAGAGTGTTTTGAAACTAAATTTTCAAATTAATGTAGACGTAACCTGAGTCTCTGATATATATTGATATATGTCTACTGCATTAATCACTGAGATCGGACCAGTTTCTTCCACTAAGTACACGAAGGAAACTTTACGACCAAAAGCACAGAGGAGTGTAAACGTAGCTTTTGGAGAGTGCCGCCCAGACATACATGACTGAATTTAATAACGTTTAATCTCAAACTGCGTGTGTGTCATTACCGGAGCAACCGATCACAGGTTTGAGAGTGTGGTCAGCAGGCCGAGGGAGAGAAAGGGGCTCCTTTCACTTGAGCGATTCTGCAGCATTTAATCAGATACCGGCGAGAGGGCCTTCAACCGACACGGAATGCTAAATAGACGTAGCTCTAAATTATTTTCCTCTTTAAAAGAGTTGTGCTAGTGACATGTTGTTTTTATCAAGGAATGCAATTATACTTCAGCCTTAATATCTCAGCGCTTGTCACAGCTTCGGCAATGCTTGCCAACTGCAATCAGAAATAACTCTGTCCCTTCAACTTAATGAATAACAAGTACTAGGCCATAAACTTGTAGTCATCCTCTATCCAATCACATTGTCTTGAGTAATTAAAATGATTAGCTTAATTAGCTTAATTAACTAAATTTGACTACAGGACATGGCCATATGGTGGAGCAAAACAAAGATGGGAGCTAATTAAAGTTAAAATAATGCAGGTTTTAATTAACTCAACCCTTAGGCATCAACATTTTCAAATTTATCCAAGCTGATAATTGAAAAGTCCTCTTGCCCAAGCAACATTTCTTCTCTGAGCTAATTAAATCTGGAAATGAATTAGCAACATGACGCTCCAAATATTAATTCCTGCTAGAAGATGACTTCACTTTCTAATGAAATTAATTAGGTGCACTGGACTTTGAGTCCGACTCAGGCTGTGTCCATGAGCGCAGACCCCATGTAATCAAGTGCTGGGCTACGGGCCCAGGGGAAGTTACAATTGTAATGAACACTCTTTAACTGTGTGCCTCTCTTAATATACCAAATGAACATGTAGATCTATTTTATGCCAAGGGCATCCTTGTGTTGTGCCAGAGCGTTGGTCAGCAGTTAGTTAAAATAGCTTTTTAAAACCCTTTTCTTTTTCCTCTCGTGTTGTGTTTGCGTGTGCAGCCGGATTTGGCACCAGATGTACCAGTGAGTTCTGATTTTGTGTCACGTCTGTGTGTTGTCAGAATGCTGAAAATACGTGACAAGGCAATAAAACCATGTTTTATAAAATCTCCTTAATCTGTCGTTTCACTCAATTTATATACTCTAAAACAAACGTCATTTGCTCTCCAATAGAGAAGCTAATTAAACACAATGCATTGTTCTCTTGGCTCTTCCTATCTTAAAAAAAAATAATAATAGAAGCAGCAGCATCAGGAAGAAGCCATCAAGCTCAAGATGTCTCCTTTGGAAGGGCATCATCAAATGCAAATGCTCCTGTTTGCGAAGGGGTGACTTTTACAAGCGCGGACCATGAATAAACTATTTGATGGCGCCATATTCCAGCGCAAGACATTAGCTGCTCTGTTTCTTGCCTCTTTCACAGCTTCAGAACAAAGATTTGCATTGATACAATCTCCAGATTCGAATTACAATTTAGACTCATTTCCGGAAAGCCGTCACCTGTATCTGGCATTGCTTATCTCTGTGCAGAGGCTCCGAGAGGACAAAGTGGATGTCTCTCAAGGATTCCTTTGAATTTATCACCCTTTTTTGAGTGTTGTTTTATTACATTTGCCATCAGTTGAACCGTGAATCGATTTAGCGACACAATGCGCACACCCAGCTGCTAAGCAAATAGCTAGATGACAAGACAATATTTACTTGAGATTGTGCATGATTTATGGAAGGCCTTTGTGTTTTTTCACCTAAGCTTATGTCTAATAATTGTCTGCATTCTTGGCCAATTGTGAGGCAGCTCATCTAGGTGTTATCCATCACTGTGGCAGAGACACAATTGCAGTGTCCAACACAAAGAGCGTGACCCCCTTAATGTGCTTTGTCAAAGCAATCTGCCTCGAAATAATAGAGACCTGCTTATCCATTCTTTGAAATGTTATCTGGGACAACATACTGGGAGACCTATTTTGTAGTCCCACTGACCACAGGAACTGTATGACTTGGCGAACTTGCTTTGTCTGTGTTTAAAAAAGTCAGACAAGTTTTCCCATACCTTCCACAACTTGCTCCTGGACCTTTACCTATTTACACCTGGTATTAAGATGCTTTTTGGTGGATTGGATCACGAGCAGACGAGGAGACACATTCTAATTTATACCTGGTGTTTTAATACGATCTCTTTTGTCCGGCTTTCGACCACTTCTGTCGTGATTTCTTTCAAGTAGAGGGTCTACAGGGTGGGTTGCAAATGCATAGGCTTTTTCAAATCTTTCGATCTAATGGATGGAATAAGCTCACAAAATGTCCCTTTACCTAAATTTGTCTCTGCTCTGAAAGCCGCAAGACCACGCTGGATGCTGTGAGTCCAGGTAAGAAATCAGGAATGGTAGGAGAATACTGGCCCTTTATCAATTTTGCGTCAGAAACGGGTGTATATGTTGGCGTCAGATTATGCTCACCACCTGATTTATGAAGCTGTGCGTACCTTTGAAATCCAGGTGTACGCAATGCCTGCCCTTAATAAATCCTGCGGCCGAAAACGATTCGTCATTAAGAATAACACGCCCATATATTTTCAAGTCTCCGCTCCCCCCACGCCCTCATTTTACGCCATGGACACACAGAAGACGGCAAAGAAAGAAACTTTACAACGTGGAGCCGAAATGACCTATCACAATGCATTACAGCACGTCTTTTGAAATTAGTATTCAATTTTGAATCACGTCACATGTATAATAGTGATGATGTGATGTGAAGAACCATTCATTCACATTAATAATTGCATGACAATTTGTAATATTCTTCTTATTATTATGATTTATATTAATGATGCTTAAATTGTTATTTAGAAGAAGGATGTCGTTATTATTATTTGTATTATTATTATCATTTAAAAAAATAAGAATGTATTTTTTATTATTATGTCAGTCTGAATTATTTTTTGGTCACTGAAAGCCTTTCGCTACCGAACCCAGTCCGTGCCGCACCTGCCGGGGATAATCCTGAAATGTCAGGTTAGGCTCGTAACTCAAGGAATAGCTACATGCTTACAAATCAAATGCTTTGGTAAAGTCACAAAAATTGAAGTCCACGTTGCACAAAAATAAACACTGAAGTTTATAATTACTATGTTGTTTTTTTTGTTTGTTTTATTTGTGTTTGTTTTTTTTACAATCGGTCATAATATCTTTTAGTTTGTCAGTGCGTATTGTGGTGTTAGGAATTTTTCTGCGATTTCCTCACTAACTCAAAACGTGCGTACACCACCTCCTGAGCTGGTGTAGGATTCGAAGCGTGCCGTACGCCCATGTCCATATTGATAAATCTCAAACTCACCGTGGTTTTGGGTGTATGCAAGGTGTATGCTGGAAATTTGGTGTACACACTTTTGATAAATGAGGGCCACTGTGCTTGGTAAGTTTTTCGTCTTCAAACCAAACTTGGGTCGTCAATCGACAAAGTTTAAATTCCGTCTGGCTGGCGCACTTACCATAATGTTTACACAGAGGGCAGAGAGTAGGCGATTTGCTGTGGCTGTTCGAAATCATTCTACCACATGACCATCTACGATAGAAATGCGTTTTTGACTACCTCTGCAAGTGTCGAAAGTGGACAAGCTCTAAGCGTTTTAGACTCTGTTTACATCTGTATTTAGCAACACATTCTCATCCGAAATATGACATTTCGTCAAAATACTACGAACATGGCACCCTTTAGCATCAATATAACACGCACTGTTATGGGTAGGTTTAGGTCTGGGATAGGGTCTGCGTCCATATTGACGCTAAAGGATGTCAGTCACCTATATGATGCCTTGGGTTCTGTGTGCCACCTCAGCTGACCCCTCTCGATGTGGAGGAGCAGCTACTCTGAGCTCCTCCCGAGTGACCAAGCTCCTCACCCTATCTCTAAGGGATTGCCCAGCCACCCTGCGGAGAAAGCTCATTTCGGCCGCCTGTATCCAGGATCTTGTCCTTTCGGTCATGACCCAAAGCTCATGACCATAGGTGAGAATAGGAATGTAGATTGACCGGTGAATCGAGAGCTTCGCCTTGCGGCTCCGCTTCTCAGCTTTACCATAACAGACCAGGTACATCGTCCACATTACTACAGAAGCTGCAGCGATACTGTCTGCCAATCTCCGATGCCATCCTTCCCTCACTCGTCAACAAAACCCCAAGATACTTAAACTCCTCCACTTGAGGCAGGATCTCTCCACCAACCTGAAGTGGGCAAGCCACCCTTTTCTGACTGAGCCCTCCATGGACAAATGTTATTACATTAATCTTGATGGTTACACCACAGTCATTACATTAAAACTTTTTTGAAGATGGTGTAAAAGTTTTCCAAAACCATATATGAAATCAACATGAATAGGAAGAATATATGTGTTCTAGATTTAAAAAAAAATTAAAATAAAATAAATTCCTATTCTTTATCTTGGACACTCTTGTACGTCATTGACCCTAAGACATTTACGAAATTGAAATAATTGTGTTTACAGGATCTTCCACCACTGCTCAGTCAACACAAACATCAAACGTTTCTGAAGAGCGACTGCTGTTTGATTTAGTGATATTTAATTTTTAATGCATTCTGGTGGCAAATTTGATCCGCTATGCAAATAATTTCAAATGCCATTACCCTGCGTGTTGACAAGCATAGCGACAATCCTAGAACTTGTGTTCACGCAGAGCAGTGTAAAGCTAAAAACATGTGAGTGTAAAACATTGGATGGGACTTACAACAAGCTAATAAGATCACCCTTAATGTTATCTAGTTCGAGACATTAGTGAATTTCAAATTAAATGTACAGCTGGCTCAAACTTGCTATGTGCCCCACACAAATAGAATACTTACATCAATCAGGCTGCATGTGAAGGGCCATTGGAAGCGAGTTTGATGCTTGTTAGGCCCTACATCAAAGACACATTGCATGCCCATAAGCCATTTAGGTCCCAGGGAGCCAGTCCTTCTCACATCTCCTCTGCTCACTCTCATGTAGATTCCCCTGCTTAAAAACCATTAAAATGGAAAATATCGTCTAGATTCAGTTTTTTTAGTATAATTTAAGAGACTTCGAACTCTAAAACCAGAGAGGGATGGTTGGCTGGTCTTAGAACTTGGTAAAGAGGAGCCCCATTTTATTGAGAAAACACGAATATCCACCATAATTATTAGGGCCAAAGGGGGTCTGAATGTCAACAAGGTGTTTTCAGACTTCCAGACAAAAGCCTTGGAAAAGCAAAAGGGCTTTTGATTATGTTTCGTGTTTACAATGTGACATTTCCAGTGATCTTTGGTCATCACTCAGGGCATGTTTAGGCCACTGTGGATCTGCGTCAACTCCACAAAGGCACAAAGGATTAATCAGAATGAATGCGAGTGTATGGAGACTCCTGCTGGGAGCGAACGGAGGCTACTTGCGCATTAATGCAATGTTAGAGAAAGAAAAATAGATTAGAGGCATCACAGTCCAGCTCGTTCAATCAAATATTTAGCTTGGCTCAAGTTAAAGAGGGTGGGGGCGAAGAAACAACTCATGAAATTATGGAGTCCAAATTAAAAGCCTGATTCATATGCACTGTTTGTGTGACTGTCGGCTGTGTTGATGTTCAGATCTGAGGGTTGATCTAGCCGTCCCTTTGTGATGTTCTCTGCCCTAACACATTTAAGTATGACTAAGATCAGGTGGAATGGACCACAGCAGTGCATTTCTCCAGCGATTCCTTTTATGACAGTTCAATAGAGCATGTGCTTGCGCTGAACTTTAAAAGGGCATTTCAAATGCTTGGGGCTCTCCTGTGGTGAAGCCTTGTTGAATATTTCTAAGTGATGCTTTTGGAAATGGAAGAGCTATCAGTTCTCGCTCGCTAGGCCCATGAGTCCATCCTGCGCTTTAATAAGTTTGGATAGCACAAAGCGCTCATTCTCTAGAACTGTCATCGCATATACCTGACAGGAGAGAGGTTCCTGACGCAACTCTTCGGCTAAATGAATATCGGCATTAGACTTTTGGCAAAAACTTCCCACCTTCAGGCAGTAAAGGTCAGTACATGACAGGGTTAAAACCCCTTTCTTCCCAATCCAACCTCACTATAATTACCACTGGAATGACTGCACAAAGGGAGCGAGAGAGCGATGCGAGGACATATACAGCATATAAAAGTCTGTCTCAAAGCAGAAGATACGTTCTTATCTTAATCTACTGACTCCACTTGCTTAATTCATCAGACTGGACTTGCTGAGGAGAGAGAAGAAAACTGTTTACTGGTTGCCAGTGTTAAATAGGGACATCTTTTAAGTCTTGGAGATGGTTCACAAGGTTTATTGTGGGGAGGAGGCCGGGCACGGTTGGTCCTTCGAACGATTGGCGACAACGGCAATGTGAATTGCGTTTCTCGCAAGTGGTATTCCTGCTAAGAGCCACTAATTAGCACCTTATCACCTGCCAAATAGCTCCTCGCGACAGACAGAATCGGCCAGTTAGAGTATTTATAGTGTGGCTCCTGTGACTAAAACGTTAAGAGTGTACAGAAAGTGTTCAGCCTGTGCCATGTGTTGTGGGGTAATGAGAATTGTGGTATTTCACACCCCTGACAAATCTTACCCCACTTCAAAGGAAAATTCTATTCAATTCTCATTTATTTGTATAGCACTTTTGACAACACATATCGTTTTAAAGCAGCTTTTACAGAAAATGGATGTGATCTGTTGTGTCCATGTAATGAATTTCAGAAATGCACATGGACAAATCACGCAGTTAGTTACACAATGTATTAATTTAAACAACGCTTCCTTTTACAGTCCAGTTACCCATGTAAATACTATGTACTTATTTTTAGTAACTACAATTACTTGGTAATAACTAGTACGAACCCTGAACCTACCCCTAAACCTACCCCTGTTCCATGTACTTACTTTATATTAGCCAGTACTTTCTAGGTAAGTACACTGTAAGTACATTGTAAGTACTGTACTGTGAAAGGAGCGCTACCTTTAATTTAAGGCAGAAACAATTAAGCTTGTTGAAGTAATGAATATCGTTGTTAACAAACTTATTAGGAAATATAGATTTATCTAGGTTAAATTTCTCAATCTAAAGCATCTGTGGAATAACGCTGATTATCATAACATTTTAATTTAATTTCTTAAAGTAATCGAGGCTGTGGTGAGGTAATGAAGTTATATTGGGCCAATATTTGGACGATTTAAATGCAGAAATAAGAAGATTTTGATTTTTTAAAAGCAAAATTATTTTATAATTTGATTACATTAAAACTTTGTATTAATTGAGCTATATATATATATATATATATATATATAGTATATATATATCATATATATATATATATATATATATATATATATATATATATATATATATATATTAGGTTGTTTTAGAGTTGTTTTAGAGCCATTACATTGTCATCACAATTATATAAAATTGGATAGAACTTTACACAGGTTACTTAGCAATTATTAATATTATTATTTTTTTTTGTAATCAATATTTTACCACAAGTTCTGTCGATTGATCTCTGACTTGTATTGAGCCTATATACTATTTATTTTAAAACAATAAGGACAAACATTTTCAAAGGTATTGTTGCATTACTGCTGAAGGGGAGACTGTTAGAGTGCCATAATCAAATGTACAAAAAAGACATCTACACATGAAGACAAACATAATTAAAAGAAGATTTCGGTCAAGTACTAAACAAATTCAAGAATCATACTCTTCTCAATCTCTAATGAGAATCGCTGTTTTAAAAGAGAGCAGATTTGCTTTGACCTCCCTCACCTCTCAGAATTTGCTCTCCACCAGAGCCAATTAAAATCACACCAAAGACACACTTTCTCACCTTCCCCCTTAGCAACAATTACTTCCTGAAAGTAAAAAATACAACTCCGTTCACACCGCTAAGCATGGCCAAACTCAATGTTCCACTGTCTGTCCAACTCTTTAGCTGATGGTGGGGTTGTTGTTTTTTCTGAACGCGACTGACTAACTCAAGATCACGCACACACAGTCTGTCTAATTTGCAGCACTATGAATTACATTGGTGACATAATGAGACCAGCTGCATCTCTGTCAGTCCAGAACGTCTACAAACACTCAGTCCAAAGCCATTGCTGGACCAGTACTGAAGAGGTAAAACAGAACTAAGAAAGAAGAAAAATAACTGAGAAATGTTCTGCTTCAGACAAAGGATAAAAAAAAAGGTGAGGGCAAATCTCTTAAGATTAATTTGAAGCTCAGTGGATTGTGATTCACTTTCTTTAATTAATGTTAGAATTATTTTAACGGCATTGTCAATGCATTCCTAAAGGGATTGAGCTGCTATTTTTCCCTTTTTTTCTTCATTTTTTTCGAGAGAGTGAACAAAAGCTCTACACATTTCTCTTGACATTCACACAACTCTAAATTTGCCAATGTTCGGCGTGCAATAGTTCATGTCGGGTGAAATTTGTCTCGCTAGAACACCGTGTTACTTGGAGATGATTTCTGTGTTCGGGTGAGACAACTTGACAGAAAATCTTTGAGATTTCGGGAATAATAATGATGGAAGCAGAATTAAGTGAGGGGTGTTGAGACTACATCCCAGCACTTTGAGATACTTTTAACATATAAATTGCTCTTCATCCATCCACCCGCTCTGTTAAATCCATCAAAGCTGCCTGCAAAATGACACTGAGTTTGTGAAGACATAAAAAAGAGAGAAAAAAATATCAAAGAAACCACAATTTCACAATCACCTCCACTTTTAAAGGATTCATCCAGAAAATGCAGCACCCCTGCCGGGGTCCAAGTCATTGTTGTATCAGAGGTGATATTATAGCAGATGAGAAATATCGCCACTCAAAGTCTGTGTAAAAGCATTTTTTAGGGTTTAAGCCCATCATGTGTCTGTGTTAGTGATGATATAGGGGTAGAAGCCTTAGGACCAATACGCTGATCCTCTTTCCCTCTAATGTGTTTTGAAAGGGCAGTTGAGCTCCATGCTGGAATGAGAGTGACATTTAGTTTCAGTCCCTCAGACACATGTTTTTGTCAGATGGCCCACACAGCGAAGATTCAGAAAAACTAGATCATGCTGCTAAAGGTACAGAAATCCAAATAAAACAGGCTGGGTACTTTTAAAGTCGTCTGGATTTATGGGGCCTGAAAATGAAATAATCATTTAAATAGACCCACTAGTTGTCAGTGAACATTGTACGCAAGCAGGAGAATTGATACAAATAATTTTTTTATTCAAGGGAACTCTGGGAAATAGATTATTACTGCAATAAAACATTGGCGATATGGAACAATGAGCAAACAAAACAGGAAGTATAAATACTCAATGTAACAGAGGGAAATAAACAGGAACAGCTGAACTTGAGCCATGTTTTTGACATATATATGATTTGTATGACTTTTTATTTTTTATGTCCTAGTCCATACATTTTGTTTGTGTTTCTGTGACAATGAATTGTGACTGAAGATACACAGTCTCAAAAAATATGGCAAAATTTGTAATTTTTTGTCTCTTTGACCCCATTTACCAACACATTCTCACCCCAAGGCGTCACCTTTGACCATGCTTCAATATTTGACGCTTCAGGCGCCTTTAGCATCAGTTACATGGCGCGATCCTACAGCGGCATCTAACTGATGCTGAAAGCGTCAGTTAGATGACGCGGTTGGGTTTAGGTCTAGGGGTAGGGTGGGGTTACACCGCGATCCTCAGGGCGTCATCTAATTGACGCTACAGGGCGAGTGAAAAGTCAGATATTGAAGCATGGTCAAATGTTTCCCAAGGCGTCAGTTAGAAATGCGATCTGTATCCAGATAAGTTATCCGGATAATAAGTGTTCTGATCTTACTGATTCCATTTACACCTGGCCACTTAAATGTGTTTTTGCAAAACGGATATAAATTCGATCTTCAACTCCAGCGTTATATGCAGATTTAATGGATTCACGCCACCAAAAGCAACAGATATGAGCTGCATTTTATTGATCATCAGCTAATTTCAAAATCAGAAGACATCAGATAAGAGGGAGTGGCAACAGCCCTGGTAAGATCATTGCGTTTCTTTACTTGAAGATGATTGTGTGTTAAGCGTCTGTGACTTACTTTCACTTTTATTAGCGATGTTTGCACGTTGGCTTGATGAATAGATGCTCAGCTGCTCATCTGCGGTGATGCGTGTCGCAGTCAGCGCCATCATATCTGACTACAACATGACATATAGCCTATTACACGCTCTCACTCGTTTATTTTTTAGCATTTTTTGGGAGGAGTAATATATATGTGTATATATATATATATATATGTGTACGCTCACCGGCCACTTTATTAGGTACCCCATGCTAGTAACGGGTTGGACCCCCTTTTGCCTTCAGAACTGCCTCGAATTCTTCGTGGCATAGATTCAACAAGGTGCTGGAAGCATTCCTCAGGGAGTTTGGTCCATATTGACATGATGGCAACACACAGTTGCCGCAGATTTGTCGGCTGCACATCCATGATGCGAATCTCCCGTTCCACCACATCCCAAAGATGCTCTATTGGATTGAGAATCTGGTGACTGTGGAGGCCATTTGAGCATTGAGTACAGCGAACTCATTGTCATGTTCAAGAAACCAGTCTGAGATGATTCCAGCTTTATGACATGGCGCATTATCCTGCTGAAAGTAGCCATCAGAAGTTGGGTACATTGTGGTCATAAAGGGATGGACATGGTCATAAACAATACTCAGGTAGGCTGTGGCGTTCAACGATGATCAATTGGTACCAAGGGGCCCAAAGAGTACCAAGAATATTCCCACACCATGACACCACCACCACCAGCCTGAACCGTTGATACAAGGCAGGATGGATCCATGCTTTCATGTTGTAGACGCCAAATTCTGACCCTACCATCCGAATGTCGCAGCAGAAATCGAGACTCATCAAGACCAGGCAACGTTTTTCCAATCTTCTATTGTCCAATTTCGATGAGCTTGTGCAAATTGTAGCCTCAGTTTCCTGTTCTTAGCTGAAAGGAGTGGCACCCGGTGTGGTCTTCTGCTGCTGTAGCCCATCTGCCTCAAAGTTCGACGTACTGTGCATTCAGAGATGCTCTTCTGCCCACCTTGGTTGTACCGAGTGGTTGTTTGAGTCACTGTTGCCCTTCTATCAGCTCGAACCAGTCTGGCCATTCTCCTCTGACCTCTGGCATCAACAAGGCATTTCCGCCCACAGAACTGCCGCTCACTGGATGTTTTTCTTTTCGGACCATTCTCTGTAAACCCTCACATGATGGTTGTACGTGAAAATCCCAGTAGATTAGCAGTTTCTGAATACTCAGACCAGCCCTTCTGGCACCAACAATCATGCCACGTTCAAAGTCACTCAAATCACCTTTCTTCCTCATACTGATGCTCGGTTTGAACTGCAGGAGATTGTCTTGACCATGTCTACATGCCTAAATGCACTGAGTTGCCGCCATGTGATTGGCTGCTTAGAAATTAAGTGTTAACGAGCAGTTGAACAGGTGTTACCTAATATAAAGTGGCACGGTGAGTGTATATATACTGTGTGTATATATATATATATATATATATATATATATGTGTGCACTGTGTGTGTGTGTGTGTGTGTGTGTGTGTGTGTGTGTGTGTGTGTGTGTGTGTGTGTGTGTATATATATGGTTTCAGACAAGCCAGATTGCGTTTACACCTAGTAAAGATCCGAACACTATGTGAGCCAGACTACCTCCAGATGTGGCCAGGCAGATCCGATCACAATCCGATCACAGCGTATTTACACCTTGCATTAACATGCTTTTTTTTATTTTCCGGATAACTTATCTGGATACAGATCACATTTTAATACCAGGTGTAAATGGGGTCTATGATCAAGGACTGTTATTTTGATATTCATTTGTCTGGTTGTTTTTCAGTTCCTGTGAATTTAAGTTCCTGTTTCTTTTGTTTCCATTGCCATCTTGTTTGTTTCCATATTTACCCTTGATTTTTACCACGTCAACTTATCACCTGTCTATTATTAGTCCCTTGCCATAAGCTGCATCTCAATTCAGAGGCTGCATCCTTTGAAGGTTGCGTTCGAAGGCTAATTGCGCCACTGCTTTTTGCGCCAGAACGCCCGCCACACACCAGCATATTGGTGGAGGAGAGCAGTGATGAAGCCAATCAATATATATGGGGATGATTAGGAGGCCACGATGGACATTTGGCCAGGATGCCTGGGTTACACCACTCTTTTTCGAATTACATCCTGGGATTTTTAATGACCACAGAGAGTCGGGACCTCAGTTTAACGTCTCATCCGAAGGGTGGTGCTCTTTGACAGTATAGTGTATAGTGAAAGTGCTTGGAAACATATCGCCCTGTAAACTGGCAACAACAGACAACTATCATGAATATGAACCATAAATCAGGTCATGTTAATAAACATTTTCAACATTTACAAAGCAGCATTTGTATTAATCTAATAGGCTAAACCATTTTTTATTTCTAAGATCCACCACAAATATGTCTTGACATTCTGGAAGTGCCCATTTTGTGGCGCTACTGTTTGTATATTTTTCACACGAGTTGCACTTCAGGTAGCCGATTACTGTTGTCTACTGCTGCAACTACTTATGAGAACCGCTTCCAAACATTAGATTTAGCAGCCTGACCTTTTTTTCCTTTTAATCATGTATATTCCCGACCTCAATTTCTCCCGCACCTCGTCTTCCATCTTCACTTTTAGTTCTCCGTTGTTGTTGTTGTCGAGACTGTCGCGGCTGTCAGGGCTGTTGGAGGAGAGCTGCTTGGCGTGCCACTTTCGTGACGTGTCACATGACAACAAAGGTTTGAGAACCTCACGCAAGTTACATTGCTACAGCGATCGTATTATAAACTTATCAAATAACCTTATAAAATATGAAAATAGATATTCCCAAATATTCAATATAGGCTGGAAATTGTAAGCAACATACATGGATAAAATAATAATAATAATTATTGACCCGCCCCAACCCACCCCGCAAATAAAGTGACAATTTCTTTACCCGCCCCAACCCGACCCCGCGGGTTCCCCGCGGGGCCCGCGGGTTACGAGTACGACCCCGCGCATCACTACCCCACACCACTAATTCTACCCAAACATATAATACACACGCACCCCACCCCACACCTAAATCTACCCTAACCAACCAATGTGTTGATTAACCAACTCACTTTAGTGAATAAATTACACAACAATACACATGTGTGCTATAAAATGCATTTAGTGTGATCGGGTTGGGTTATCTTTCTTGCTGTGAATGGGCCTTAACCCTAAGTACATGTTATTAATACATATTGCACAGGACTAAAATGTACTGTAAAAAGGACTTAACATCTGGGCGTTGGCCTGCTTTGCCTATAAAGACAAGACGTCACCTTCCTTGGAGGGTAAACCGAAGAAAAAAAACAACAACAACACATGGTTTTAAAATGGGAGAAAGGAGCAATCTTAGAGCATCGTAGTACCGGCACAACGATTCCCCATGCAGGCCTGTCCTGCATGATGTAGTAACACGGCCGTATCTTCCCCCAGCAGAGCTCTGATTGTTTTGATACTTTTATTAACGTCGTCTCAATCATAAATCACCAGCAGGGCTGCAGCCAAGTGCTGCTCTCTGCATCAGATTACAGGTGAAAGACAAAGTTCTCTTCACTGCCTCATGCTGCCATGCCTAACCCACAACCCCCCCAGAGGTGACTTGGTAATATTTAATGTACAAATATACAGTGAAAAACTGTATTGAAATGTAATCCATCAAGTTTTTTTATTTTATTTAGATACAGATATATAAAAATGCGCTGAGCTGAGGAGGATTTTTGCATCTGCGATGATTCAATGACATGGTTATCCTCTCAGGTTCATCTGTTTTTATCAAACTCTGAGACAAAACCAAGGGGACAGGCTGCAAGGACTTTCTGCTACGTCAGGCCTCAGTGTCATATTGCTTTAAATGAGCCTCTACAGGACATCAGCCCCTGTTACTGTGGATCCCCTGATGGTATCTGGGCAGGTTCTGTTTAAAGTGAATGCCGCAACTATTTGCATCACAATAGAACCACATTGTCCTCTTGAGCTCATCTGGTAACCAAAAAAAAAAAAAAGTTGAAACCCTGGTAATAATAAAAAATAAAATAAAAATAGTATTTAATATGAAAACCTTTAATAATTAGTAAAATATTCATATTTAAAAATAATAAAATAAATGTATTAATACGTAATAAGACTCCATTTGGTAATTAGGCATATATATAGGCCTACATTTAAAATAACAATGCAATAAATAGAATAAAATAAAATATAAATATTTAAACTATTTGTATATCTAGGTATACAGGTATATATCTATAAAAATGACAGAACTTTGATCATAAACCTAAGCATTTTTTATATCACCTTAGGAGATATAGAATGACAACTGATATTTATATGCATTGTATGCAAGTAGTCTGCTACTGCTATCACAAGCTTGCAGTAGCAGAATAAATGCATTAAAGCATGATGTATTAAATATAAATAAATAAAAAAAGCACCTTTCGGCACCTTTTATATTTAAAGAAAAAAGTTTAAAAAATGTTTTAATATATGTAATATGTGTCAACCTAATCCAACCATATAGCCATCCACATTTTCATTTTACAGCAAGTCAATCCAGTACACTGAACTGTCCACATGTCTCATAGTGCTCAGATACAATCTGTAATTCCTTTAAATCTGGGCAGTGCAGACATGCTATCATTTTAGTAATAGCATGGCCACGCAACCTCTTATGCCTCTGTACTCAAACAGACCCTGGGTAATTTGTTTAATTTACTCATACTGGACAGAGGGCCGAGAACAGACTGCTGAAAATATCACATTATCTCCCATTTGCATATATCACATAACAATATGCCATGCACGTCACAGTAAAAGGTCAATAATGATGATTTTGTGACCACTCATACAAGCACACATTAACAGAGATAATGTTTCACATTTAACTCTATTACAGTAATTTTGGATGACGAGCCCAGTTATTGCAGTGATCTGTTTCAACTTTTGTAGTGCTGAGCCACAGAATTTATACAAAAGTGACCAAAAAATGTCTTAGAAATTTGACATCTTCACCTTTTATTCAAATATTATCAAAAATATTTAAAGATTTTGAAAGCATATGGCATAGCTGTGCGTGGAGTGAATTCTTTAACAATGATATATGCCAGATTGTGCAAGACAAAAAAAGGGAAAACCAACTAAATAATATTATAACTTACCTTATGTTGTAATATTGTTATAATATCATAAATTATTATCTTGTAGTCACGTGTATGCATTTCCTGTGAGATTTTGCTTCGGAGCTGAGCGGTTGTCATTCATGAGAGGATGTTCTGAGTTGGAGAGATTGCACATTCAACAGTGTGTTTTGCCCCAAAGAGCAAACATGCAGCCATCACACCCCTGGGCACTTAAAGAGCAAGCACGGGTGATGTTGAGTCTTTTTAAAAATGGCATTCCACCCGAGTGTTTCTGAATACGGTCGTTTCCTGGCCCTGTCTGACAGCCACATCACTGCCTCATATCAGAGCCATAAGTACGCTGAGGCAGAATTCATTAATGACTCATGTTCTCACTGAGGGAACATGACCATCACAATGATAAGATCGAGACTCCAATACCTTGAAAAAGGGGGAGACCCCTCTGCTACTCCCCATTCTGGTTTCTCTGCAAAGGACCACTTCGGTTGAAACACAGGGTGATCAGATAATTAAACTGGGAGCTCTCCCGCCAGGCAAGTCCCCACATCCATGCTTTTACTCCACATCCATGGAATACACTCCACCCCGTCCTGAAGGTTTGTGGTTGGATGATTGGTATCTCGATGTGGGGTGTGCTGCACACTATATCAGGCCAAAGCATTTAAAGAGCTGCACAAGGGTAGTTGGATAAACTGGTGTTGATGCAGGAACTGTGTATGGAGACGGACCTCACCCTCTGGCCTTTCTACAGGCCGGAGTGCCCTTAGAACAAGTGTCCAGGCATGCTATTGTCACAACTGATGCCTCCTGAACAGGCTGGGGCACTGTCTCCAACAGACTGGACGGGACCTTGACTGCAGTGGCACATCAACTGTTTTGAATTGCAAGCAGAACTTCTGGCCCTGCGCCGGGTTCGTCTGTTGTCGCAGGGCAAGCATGTACTGGTCTGGATGGAAAACACAGCGACGGTGGTGTACATCAACCGTCAGAGTGGTCTACGTTCACATCGCATTTTGCAACTCATCTCCCATCTCCTCTGGAATCAGCAGCGGCGTAGGGTGCTCTGTGCCATTTACATTCCGGGTGAGCTTAATCGTGCAGCAGACTTGCTTTCACTACAGCTCATGCTTCCGGGAGAATGGAGACTCCACCCCCTAGCTGATTTGGAGTTCGACACAGGTAGACCCGTTTGGTTTTCTGAGGTAATCTTGTTGCCAGTTGTTCTATTCCCTGATCGAGGGGACCCTCGGCACAGATGCACTAGCACACAGCTGGCCCCGGGGCCAATGCAAGTATACATTTCTCCCAGAGAGCCTGTTGGCACACACACTGTGCAAGGTCAGGGAGGAAGGCAAGCCAGTCTTGATGGTTGTGGCTTTTTGGCCCACCGCTTATTGGCCCAGTGGGGTCTGTTTGTTGATTGGTGTTCTTCCACCAGGAAGACACCTGTAAATTCCTGATCAGCTCTGTGCTTTCTTTCCAGCGGGAGAGGTTCGAGCGAAGGCACTCTTTGGGAAAGCACTTCTTTTGTAGCGCCCTTTGACCTGCTACAGTCAATCGAGCTTAAGATCCTGCCTCTTAAGACAGCTCATTTCTATCAAGGGGGCAGGGGAGCTTTAGAAGCTTTAGAGGCTCAGAGCAGCTCTTTGTCTGATTTGCAGGTCAGCAGAAGTCTCCAAACAGAGGTTGGCCCAGTGGAAAGTAGATGCCATCATCTTGGTGTATCAGTCCCAAGGCAAGCCGTGCACCCTCAGAGTTGGAGTGTTTCCTCTTACTGGGCGTTGATGCGGCAGATTCTACAATCTCCGTGTCGAGCAGGTTTCTTCCAGTGTGTTGGTACAAACAGGTATTGTGCGGAAGGGCTGGCTTGGTGTCTTGCTTGCTGCACCATTCCCTTTAAGGGGGATAAGAGGTCCCTATTTGCTCTCCAGGTGAGATCCTCACCTGGGCGAACCCTGAATAGAGTTTCCTTCAGTTTTCCTTCCGCAGTCAGACTTGGTGGAGGTGTCCCACGCCAGGCCCAGTACTTGGGTTGCCTGCCCAGTTGGTCACCCTGTACTGGGCTAGTTACACCAGATGTTATGATTCCTTTTTGGTAATCTCATATGAATATTCCACCGTAAGGTTTCCTTGCCGATAAACCTGTATTTTTCCTGCTGCAGATTATGCTCTGACCTGTCTCTTCATCTGTAGAGGTGTTCCATATGTAGCACTCTCAGGTCAGTCCATATGCGTATTCCCACATGTTACCTCCCTATGGGCAGGATGTGGTCTCTGTAGAGTCCCTTTCCATCTGGATTCGGCACGCTTCCCCAGTGTTATCCAACCAGTCGTGGCTGAATTGGGTAAAACAGAAAGGAACAGTGGCTATCAACCTTCCCCTTAGAAGTTTCTGTCCTTCCATCCCACCAGGTAAGGAGGCCTGTGTTCAAATTACACAGGCGCTGGGAAGGGTCAGTGGTTGTGGTGCTTTCCATAGGGACCCCACAACATCAGTCTTATAGACGTAATGATGAACGTGACTGACCGATATAGGGAATGTCTCGGTTACTGCTGTAACCCTTGTTCCCTGGGAACAGATGACAGTGAGTTACCGGCAACTTACATACCGTCGCTGCCCGATGAAACTCACGTATCTCCAAAACGGTTACTTTTCAGGAAGTGAAAAAAAAACAAACGTAGCGTTGTCATGCTTGGCACAACATCTTTAAATGTAACCATATTCTTGCCAGTGTCATGATATAATCCACATTTGACCCAAAATCGAGTTTAAATGGACATACGTGCATATTGAATAGTAACGGTGGTCGATACGCGTTCTTCCGATCATTAATTAGAATGACCAAATCGCGTTTCATATTGACAGATGAATAGGCTACGCTCAGTTTATTAAATACGCTGAGTTTATTAAATGTCTTGCAAACTATGAAGAGACAATGAATCACTACACTGGCAGGGTGATGCTAGACTGATACTTTATTTACACAATCCTACCGTAATTTTGTTCAGAAATAAGGTTGGGTATCGGTTGGGTTTTATCTGATACCAGTACCTACTCTGTATTTTTTAAACGGTTCCGGTGCCTAAACGGTTCTTGAAATGGTACTTAAAAAAACGAAACCACACACACTTTGTCAAAAAAATAAAAAATAATACCCCTTTATTTACAGGCCAAACTGGACACAATATTAACTTACAATATAAATACAAGTAACATATGGTAATACTAAATAAACCAATATAAAATAAAAGTTCATATTTACATAATATCAAATAAAACAATATTATATCAAACAATGTAATTATACTGGAGATTAATAGAGATTACTACCAGGGTAATATAATATCGACATGAAATGCAAACACGTGAAATGCAGCCAAACATTTCACGTGTACATTTCATGTGTGTTTAATCTCCTCGCTATCAGCTGACGTTCCGGGAGTCTGCCGCATATTGATAACGGCTCCCGGATGATCGCCAATTAGTTCAAATCTCCCGGAATCTAGTGCGAGCGAGCAAGCGGCGCGTGTGAGACAGATCAGACAGTGCTTCAATAAAACCGTATAGTGCGCGGCACGTCGGAGAGGGAGACAGCGGAGAATGCGTGTGTGCGCCTCATGCCACAGACTCAGGCATCGAAATTGGGCACCGAAATTTTCATTCTTATTCGGTCTGGTTACTGACCGTTTACGTCAGAACCGGTTCCTTGTTAGAACCGAGTTTCAGATACCCAACCCTAGTTGGAAATGAGCTGCATTTTATTACAGATATGAGCTGCATTTTATCATCAGCTAATTTCAAAATCAAAGACATATATCAATAAGAGAGTGTGGCAACAGCCTGCCCTGTAAGATCACTTCGTTTCTTTACTTGAAGATGATTGTGTGATTGTGAAGATGATTGTGTCTGTGACTTACTTTCACTTTTGACGCAGCTGCTCATCTGCGGTGATGCGTGTCGCAGTAGCGCCGTCATATCTGACTATAACGTGTCATATAGCCTATATAACACGCTCTCACTCATTTATTTTTTTAGCATTTTTGGGAGGAGTAAAATATACATGTGGTTCAACAACCAGATTGCGTTTACACCTAGTAAAGATCCGAAACACAATGCGAGCCAGACTACCTCCAGATGGTCAGGCAGATCCGATCACAATCCAATAAAAAACGTATTTATACCTTGCATTAACATGCCTTTTTTATTATCCGGATAACTTATCTCGATACAGATCGCATTATAATACCAGGTGTAGGGTCTCAGAGACGAGACCGATAAGAACTTCACGAGATCAGCGAGATGCCTCCCACAGGGCGGGAGATACCATACTGTCTATGGGAGATACGCTGCGTGATTGACAGCTTTGACAGCAAATGGAAAATACGTGGAAATCAGATGACATGATTTCACAACTTTTCATTGGTCATTTAGATAATTTGAAGCATGTTGTATACGGAAATGAACCTGGACATTCTATCCGTGAAAAATCTCAAAATCGTCAAAATGGACATACGAGACGATACACAATGTTTGGGGGATGGGATGGCTTGCCATGAAACCCTCCCTTGCCATTGTCCATTGGCTTGTTTTGTTACCACTTAAATGTGATTGGGCTCCCAAGTGAGACCCCACAAAGTCAGTCTTTTCAATGTTGAACATTCCCTCCCTCAGTAACTGAGATGTTTTCTTTTTTTTTTTTGCTGGATAAATACCTTAACCAAGTTTACTGTTTTTTTTTTTATAATATGTTGATGGTTTAATCAAACTTGTAGGGCCATTTAAAACAATTATCCCCTCTGGACACCACTTTTGGCCACTACAGTATGCTATATATGTTGTAACTTTATTAATTAATTACAATTTTTGTTGGTCAAATTCAAGTGTGCCGCACAAGCCCTCAAAAGTGAAGCCAAAATGTCTTGATCGCCCCCAGTGACCAGTCCTTGTATACGTCATAAACCCCGCCTCCTCATGTTATTCCACCGGACGTGAGACCAACTAAATTAAATTACACTTCACATATCCTTTTCCCAAAGATAGTTACTGTCACTGTCATTTACTAGTTTCCATCAGCTTTGATGTAATTTCTTCTCTGTGCAAAGTAGTCACTGAAGCACCAGCTGACTTTTTTCATAATGTTGACTATGTGGTTAGTAGTTGTATTTACCTTATTTTAACGAGGTACTGCAATCAGCAGACATCAATGAGAGAGGAACGTAGCAGACAGAGGCCACTTAAGAAAAGTGCAGGGGAGTGTGTTTGCGATTGATTCAGCGAGAGTTAGGGCGGGGCCTTGATTTTTGCTGCTTTACGTCCTGCTCACGACTGCGCATGTCTGGTCCCGAAAGCGCAAGTGCGCAGACTCAAGTTCCAAGATGTCAGCGCCATATCGGGATGCTGGCGGCTTTAGTTCTCTCTGATGGAAAAGAGCGAAGGGCTGTCGTCCATCTTTTTTACAGTCTATGGTCAAAACAAAAGGTTTGTTAGATACTATATATATATATATATATATATATATATATATATATATATATATATATATATATATATATATATATATATATATATATATAACTTTTTCAAGTTCTTAAGTTGCATACTTATTTTACTGTTTAAAATTAGCTGAAAATAATAAGCTATTTACTGTCACGCACATATTTTGACAATGTACCATATGAGACACTTTAACAAAAGGTCATTATTTAACAAAAAAAATATATAATTTAGATACAATTTTACAGAAATTGACTCTCACAAATTAACCAACCCTAAATAGAAAGTGTGTCAACCCAAATATCCAAACCTTTTTTGCTGTGAAATGACATTGTAAACAGAAAACTTAAACAGGTTTCTTTCTTTAACTATGAACTACTGTGTGGGTTTTATGGAAACCTTAGCAGATCTTTCATCCTTCCTACTTTGTTTTTTCGTGGATCTGGGGAGCTTGTCTGAGAGGATCTTCAAACTTGTCAAACAGAATGATGGGATGCTCTTTAGAAAATCACTCACTTTATTTTAGTGTTGTGAGGAGGTTTTTGCTGTCAAGCCAAGCGGCAGGTCATCTGACTGAGATAGCCACAGGGTTTTACACATCAAATGCAAATGCTATCTGGCTTTTGTTTAATCCGCCTCATCAGGTCAGCCGAGCACAGAGCAGATCAAAAATCCCCACTGCCCTGGACATTTGCCACTGAAGACCCCTCTGCCAAATCTGCACTGGAGCTTCAAAGCAACCTGCTATGTCACCTGTGGCTTAAGCACAGTGTGTTTGTCCACCTGGACCTCACAGGCTGTGCTGAGGTGGCCCTATTTGTTTATCAGTGATAAACCTAGCTAATTAGTCTTAAAAGACTAGTTTGCCCACTGCTAAGAGCTAAGTTATTTCGAATTTTTAAGCCTTTTCCATAACATTTTAAAATAACAAATAAGGATTAAAAGGAATAGTTCACTTAAAATTATTATTATTATTATTTACTCACCCTCAAGATGTTTCAAAGCTGTATGAATTCTTCTGCTGAACACAAAGGAAGTTATTTTGAAGAATGTCTGTAACCAAACAGTTGATGTACCCCATTGACTTCCATAGTAGGAAAACGTCTAAGTCAATGGAATGATCAACGGTTTGGTTACGGAGATTCTTCAAATATTTCTTTTGTGTTCAGCAGAAGAAGGAAACGGTAACACTTTATTTGAAGGGGTGTGCATAAGGCTGTCATGACACTGTCATGAACATTAAGGAGTCTTTATGAATGTTTATGACTGTTGTCATTAAGTGTCATTCGGTAAATTATGACACTTTGAATGCAAAGTTGACATTGTTTAAAATGTCTTTGTTATGACAACTTGACATTAACCAAGAAATCATAACTAGTCCAACAGTGTTCCACTTTACTTGAGGTAAATGGAAATATTAATGACACCGTTGTTAAAGCATTTGACACTGTAATGACCCTTAATGACATCTTTATAACTAGTACAATGTATTGCACTTTACTTGAGGACAAGTAAAATATTCATGTCACAGTTATAATGGTGTCATGACAACCAAAGTTAAAACCAACCATAACATATGATAGGGTAAGTAATGTTAACACATTACAGGTTAACAGGTTATGATTTCTTGGTTATGTCAAGTTGTCATAACCAAGACATTTTTGGTTAATGTCAAGTTGTCATAACAAAGACATTTTAAACAATGTCAACTTTGCATTAAAAGTGTCATAATTTACCGAATTGACACTTAATGACAACAATCATAAACATTCATAAAGACTCATTCATGTTCATGACAGGTGTTATGTCATGTTTATGACAGTGTCATGTCAGTCTTATGCACACCCCTTCAAATAAAGTGTTACCAAAGAAACTTATAGAGGTTTGAAACAACTTATAGGGTGAGTAAATGATGACAGAATTTTAATTTTTAAGTGAACTTCCTCTAAGTTATTGTTGATTATGTTTTATGATGCATAGCTCATTGCCATGATCCATTAGCACTCATTCAAAATATAATGTAGAAAATAACTTGTTTGAATCCTTAAAGTCAGCATAAAATTGTGATCGCAACCTATTTTACATTGACAAGTTAGTATAAAATATGGTGAAACAAATGTAGGGTGGGATTGACTGAAGAGTAAAAAATGGCTGGATATTTAGCATGCTAATTTGATATTGAACTCGCATTTACAGTATCTAATCAGACATACAATAAAAATGAAATATCTTGAAATATTATTACAATGTAATATGACTGTTCTGTATATACATTGCAAAACAATATGATTAGTAGTCATGGAAACAATGTTTACATAACTTATCAAAATAATTTAAGCAACTTGATTTTGAAAGTCAGTTTATTATAAGTTCAAATGACTTGTACAATCAAGATGATTATACTTCATATTTTAAGGCAGCAACTGAACTTTAAGTTCAGTTCACTTTAAATTAACTTGAATGATCCAGCCCCATTTGTAATTGCACAGAAAACAGTGATAAATATATTTGTTCAGCGCAGTCTCATCCCAATTCGTCATATAACTGACGTTTGTTTGTTTGATTGTTTTTAATTCTTCTTTTGGGTCTTTATGAAAGAATGCCATTCATGTTTGAGATGAAATGTGGTGGACTAAATCATTTTCTCTAGAATTAGAGCATTTTAAGCTCTTAATTTGAGTAGGGGAGACGACGAGATAAGAAAATAAAGTGAGGAAGAGCGAATGAAAAAAAGAGGTTCTCTGCTTGTCGTGCAAGAGATTGCCATCTGTGGGTTAACAGCTAGTTATGATGTCTGAGCCCATCCAAGACCCAAGCTGATTACATTTTTGACCTGCAGTTTAATGGTGAGAGCATTTTTGTTACATTTCCAAGAGGAGAGTCTGCACTCCATGGAAATTGAAAAGCACTTGAGCCACATGACCAGTTTATCTCACCAGTAATGGCGGGGAATGACAATGCAGGTCATCCTGCAGAATTGGCCAAGAGACAATACATATCAAGCATGCTCCATCCTGGACACAAACAAGCTGTAGTGCATGTTCTATTTAATTATGATTCCTACAAATCACATTATCTGTCGTACACACTTCACCAGAGGCAGTTTTGGCTTATTAAGTTGATTGCACAAAACGTAATTATACGGTGTATTATAGTGAATGTATTGTTTTAGAAGCCACATTGTAAGTTTTGTAATGATTTTAGAACTTTAGTGATCTTAAAAGTTCTTGTCTAATGGATTCCCCAATGGTCTTGTCAGTAAGGCACCAAATGATAAATGTTCATTTTAACATATTGCTCTGGATATCAGCATTATCATTAATATCATTACAATTAACATTAATCTGTCAGTCTAAGTATATATATAAACCTATACATATAAGTTATACTTTTATATATCAATTATTTTAATCATAATTCATATGTAAATTTAATTTATACAACACACGCTACATTTATACAGTTTTAATTCAATAATTTTAATTGAATATATTATGCATTTATTTAAAGGGGGGTTTACTGCTCTTTTTCTTTGCATGATTCTGTTTATGGGGTGCAATATAACATGTAACCGTGGTTTTTCTTTTTTTAAAAGTCTTATTTTTCATAAATTTCACCTTTATTGTCAGCCGCGCTCTCCTCTGTCCCCTGAACGAGCGGCTCACTTCCTGATTCTATGAAAACACTCCTTCAGAACCACGTAGTGGGCTCAGATTGGTTCAGTTTGGCCCGGTGTGTTGTGATTGGCTAAACTGTCGCTCACGTTGTCCGGAAGATTAACGCCCATGACCTTTACGGGCAAAACGGCGGGCATGCCAAAGGTGGATAACCTAGACGGTGGATACACGTAAATAATGATGTCGAGACTGCAGTATCAGTGAGGCAGAATCAGACCAGAGAAAGCCGCGACGAATCGAGTCAAGCAGAACCTCAACACACACGGCTCTTAATAAAGGTTTCTGAATGATAATTTGCTACATTTTTTAACTTTATACATGTTTGTTTTACACAATAGCATCTGACTGGCAACGATAGCAACTGACTGGCTACTAATGTTAAACACAAACAGCGTTGTTCAGGTTTACGTTCTTGATTAAAAATAAAGTCATAAAGCATATATACATGAAAAATACATTTACAACATTAGTATTATAACAAATTCAGGTCCATAATGTTTGTACGCATTTGCCGTAGACACAAAATAGCCAAACTTAACCCATAAAGCCTACAAAGCCAGCGCTGGCATTTGAAAAAAAAAACACAAGACACAACGTACGTCGGGAATTATACATGCAAATACATTTAAAATGATGAAGTCTTAGCCTACTTACAGGTTGTGGTCCAACAACTGCTGCCTCTGGTTTTAAAGTTGGATCTGCTTCATGATTTAGAAACAGTTTCTTGTTTAATCCGGTCTTGAACTCGTGGAGATTATGGAAGCTGTCTCTCGTAAATGCGCAGCACAGAGAGCTAGATTACGATCGTCACTTTCAGGACTATAATCAAACATAAATTGTATCCATTGTTGTCGAAGTATAGTGTCCGTGGGAAGCCCGGAACACAGAAGACCTGACAGCTGGGTGAACAACACACTTGACACATGCCCTTTCCTGCATATTCCGGAGGGAGTGGTTGATGCAAATGTGTGGGTTAGTGACGTACCATAACCCAGCTGTAGTCCAAAACGTTTAATAAATAAAAGTTATATAATGACAAACTATTGACATCTAATTTTTTTTTCACCATAAATCGTAATTTCCGTTTCAGTACGTTTGACAAAACAATATCCGTCTTTCCACATATCACCTGGAGTACACATCATTGATTATGACTAAATAAAGAAACCGTAATCTCAAAATATAGGACAATACTTTCCCTATATCTGAGAACATCCAGGAGGTCGAAGGCCTGGATGTTGTACTCAAAAACAGTTAGGTTAACTCTATATAAATGGCAGAGTGCTTTGCAGTGGTCCTGTGGCTGTAGCGGGGACATGTGACCTTTTCATTTGGCATTTGTGCCAGTGCCCTGCTGGAGAACACGGCTGTCATATAGGGATCCTTGAAGAGGGGGTGGCAGCGCCCGCCTCACTCTCCTGCCGTAGTCTGCTGTGCCATGTGGAGACCCAGATGTAGCAGGCAGAGTAATCCACACTCACACACTCATGAAAGTGCCCATCTGGCCTTGTACGTGCGCACTAAGCTCTGGGAGAACACACACGCAAGGCATGGGCAGACTGGAGACCTCGATGATGTTAGTGGGGATGCAGTGGCATTTACTGACCTCTGTAACGATGTGAAATGACTTTCTGATACATACAGCACACGACAACATAAAATCACAAGACTGTACATGGCCAATCGAGTGTAGACACCTACCTAACAGACTCCATGGGAAGGCTTTACAATAGATGTTGGAACATGGATGTGGAGATATGCTTCCATTTAGACATGAGTATCAGAGAGGGCAGGCGATGGGGTCTGGCTCGCACTCGGCATTCCAATTCATCCCATAGGTGTTTAGGTCTGAGTTTTATCAGATGAAGTCCCACACCGGACTTGGGTCATGCTGGAGCAGAAAATGTTACCACAAAGTTAAAAGCATAAAATTCTCTAGAACATTCACTTCATGCAGTAGCATTAAATATTCTCTTTACTGGAATTAAGGGGTCTAGTTAAACCTGTTAATAAGGAGGAAATGTCAATATACACTCACCGGCCACTTTATTTAGGTACACCTGTCCAACTGCTCGTTAACACTTAATTTCGAAGCAGCCAATCACATGGCGGCAACTCAGTGCATTTAGGCATGTAGACATGGTCAAGACAATCTCCTGCAGTTCAAACTGAGCATCAGTATGGGGAAGAAAGGTGATTTGAGTGACTTTGAACGTGGCATGATTGTTGGTGCCAGAAGGGCTGGTCTGAGTATTTCAGAAACTGCTAATCTACTGGGATTTCCACGCACAACCATCTCTAGGGTTTCCAGAGAATGGTCCGAAAAAGAAAAAACATCCAGTGAGCGGCAGTTCTGTGGGCGGAAATGCCTTGTTGATGCCAGAGGTCAGAGGAGAATGGCCAGACTGGTTCGAGCTGATAGAAGGGCAACAGTGACTCAAATAACCACCCGTTACAACCAAGGTGGGCAGAAGAGCATCTCTAAACGCACAGTACGTTGAACTTTGAGGCAGATGGGCTACAGCAGCAGAAGACCACACCGGGTGCCACTCCTTTCAGCTAAGAACAGGAAACTAAGGCTACAATTTGCACAAGCTCATTCGAAATTGGACAATAGAAGATTGGAAAAACGTTGCCTGGTCTGATGAGTCTCGATTTCTGCTGCGACATTCGAATGGTAGGGTCAGAATTTGGCGTCTACAACATGAAAGCATGGATCCATCCTGCCTTGTATCAACGGTTCAGGCTGGTGGTGGTGGTGCATGGTGTGGGGAATATTTTCTTGGCACTCTTTGGGCCCCTTGGTACCAATTGAGCATCGTTGCAACGCCACAGCCTACCTGAGTATTGTTGCTGACCATGTCCATCCCTTTATGACCACAATGTACCCAACTTCTGATGGCTACTTTCAGCAGGATAATGCGCCATGTCATAAAGCTGGAATCAAGCAGACAACTGGAAGTTGAAGTGCATAGCTTTGACTAATTGTGGTAATTAAAACATTAATTTACACTATTAGTTAATAAAATATGTTATTAAGGAATTAATATGCAATGACGCATTAAATTAATAACAGTTCATGTATTACTTAATCTATTAATTACAATACGGGTGCACTAATATGCATTAATTCATGCTTAACTAATGCACAGATAATCATGAGTTAATGTATAACTCATGAAGAACTAAACCATTAATTAATGATTACTGCATCAGCAACTAATAAAGAGTCTATATGATTAATAGATTAAGTAATACATGAATTGCTATTAATTCAATGTGTTATTGTGTATTAATTCCTTAATAACATATTTTATTAACTAATAGTGTAAATTAATGTGTTAATTACCACAATTAGTCAAAGCTATGCACTTCAACTTCCAGTTGTCTGCTTTAATTAATCATTAGCTAATGATTTGCAAAGGTATCATTATGTTATGACTTTACTTGTTGGGGCACATCATTATTAGCTAGTCATTTAGTAATTGTAGTAATTTGCACATGAATTTGCACTAACAATGAAGTAATTAATCATGTATTAATGCATATTAGTGTACCTGTCATTATCTGGAAGTTGAAATAAGGCTTTGGCTGATTCTGGTAATAAACATATTAATTAACACTATTAGTTAAAAAAATGAGTTATTATAGAATTAATCCACAATTACATATTTAATTAATAACAATTCATATATGAACTAATACATTAACCCTACAGACTCTTAATTAGTTCCTAATGTGGTAATCATTAATGAATAGCTTAGATAATCATTAGTTACACATTAATTCAGTATTATCTGTGCATTAGTTAAGCGTGAATTAATGCTTATTAGTGCACCCGTATTATAAAGTGTTACCAACCTTTCTTCAATAATCAGAATGGTTTCCGAAGGATAGTGCGACACTGAAGGCTGGAGTAATGACTGCTGAACATTTAGCTTTAACATCACAGGAATAAGTTTCATTTTAAAATATATTAAACTAATATTTCTAATAGGGTGGGAAAAAAATCGATATTGCAATATATTGTTGTGCTCTCTGTTGCTATAAATAATCGATACACTAACGCCCAATATCGATATTTTATTACAACATGAAATGATTAATTTACCCGTTGTCAGTGTCACTGTCACTACCCAATATCTACCATTCTGTTTGCGGAGGGCGCTGTTCGAGTAAATAGGGGTAAAGTGGTGCAAACAGACCAGGGGAAGCAAATTTGGGCGACACAAACCCACCAACCTGTCATTTCAGCTACAATGATGAAATTAAAACAATGAAAGCATGGCGAAGCGGCTCTCCACGGCTCTGCTTTCGTCGGCTAAAAGTTAAGAAACTCAACGCTATAAGCCGTCAGTGCCGAGCCAGCAGTTCGCACGTGACTTATGCAGTGCTTCCCACACATTGACTAATTCGCCGCCACATACTGCGTTTCGGTTTTTAACACTATTAAAAACACGCAGCGTATTCTTTCAGTTGTATTTCCCCGCTCTCCCTCCGTCTCTCTCTTCACTCACGCGTCTCTCTCTCTACACACACACACACACACACACACACACACACACGTGCACACCGCGTCTGTCTATGAGGTGCCGGACTGGACAAAAGCGAAGCGAACTCCGTGAGCAACAGAGTGTGACTTTATTTAAACTTATATAATTTATATTACTGGACAGTTTAAAGCTCATAACCATATTTTGTTGTTACTTGGGAGTGCAGTGTTACAGTATGTTGCATTATGCAGTATTTGTCCTGAAAAGGCTACTGAGTAACTTAAATGTCTATATTACCTCAATAAATTTAAGGTCATTCCTAATTTATTTGTATTTTTTAATACATTTGAATCATTAACTTTTAAAAGCACACTCTTTTTACGACTAAAATAACAGCCAAGGGTTAAAGAAAAACTAATTCCCAAAAAATAAAATAGATTTTATAGGGCCCTTATATATCTATATTTATAGATATATAAGTCACATATATCGTGATATATCGTTGATGAAATTTCTCCCAATATATTGAATATCGTAGATATTCGCGAATAATGATATTATCATATCGTGGACCACATATCGCCACAGAATTGAATCGTGAGGTACCTGTATCGTCCCACCCCTAATTTCTAATATTTTGATCAAACATGCAGCCTTAGTGAATATAAGAGAAAGTGCTTTCAAAAATATTTTAAAAAATTCTTGCCGACCCCAAACATTTGAACGGTAGTGCCTCTTAAAACACTTTGAAATCGAGTGAAACTGAGTACAAAAACACACACTGGAACTTTCATCAAATTACCAATGCATTCTCATCCTAGGGCATCATCTAACTGACACTTTTGACCATGCGTCTAAATCCGACGTACATGGCAACCTTTAGCCTCATCTAGATGACGCTCATCCTCAGGGCATCATCTAACTGACACTTTTGACCATGTGTCTAACTCCGACGCACATGGCAACCTTTAGCGCCATCTAAATGTAGGGTTAGGGTTAGACCACTAGGAGGCGTGTCTCATATTGACGCTAAAGGGTGCCATGTGCGTCAGATGTTGACGCGTGGTCAAAAGTTAGATGACGCTCTAGGATCAGCGTCATCTAAATGAGGCTAAAGGTTGCCATGTACGTCGGATTTAGATGCATGGTCAAAAGTTTCAGTTAGATGACGCCTTGGGATGAAAACGGGCTGAAGTTACAGTGGTCTTCGGGAGCAAGGCACAGGAAGAAGCCCTGTGAGAAGAGAAGTACTGAAAGATATCAAATAAAGTATCCATTAGGTTACACATACAATAATTGTACACACTCTACAGAAAAAGATAAGAGATCACTAACAGCTTGCACTCAGCTCTCGGCACTTTTATTAAGATGTGGGAGTACAGTAACTAAAGTACAGCACTTCACCTTTCCTTTTATTAACATGCTCATCACCTGTTACCATCTCAATCCTCATTAGTCATGCCATTATAATATTGCTACATTATGCAGCGCTGCAAGGGTTGAGAATGTCACTTGTTCTAAGTGCAAAGATTAAAGAACAGAGAAGAGAGAGGAAAGACATTTCTTTAAAGGGGGGGGTTGACTGCGATTTCACTTTTTTCATTTTAAATAGTGTGTAATGTTGCTGTTGGTGCATGAACAGTATCTGCAAAGTTGCAGCGCTGAAAGTTTAGTGTAAGCAGAGATATCGTCTTTTAAAAATCAGGAAGTATAATTGCCTACAAAAACGACTCAATTGGGACTACAGCTAGGTTATGGTACATCTCTAACCCACACATTTGCATCAACTCCTCCCTCAGAATATGCAGAAAATTTCGGAGGCACGTCGACTCGAGTGTGTTGTTCACGCTGTCAGGTCTTTTGTGTTCGGGCTTCCCATGGACGCTATTCTTCCTCAACAATGTATACAATTTATGTTTGATTATGTTCCTGAAAATGACTATCGTAATCTAGCGAGTTCAACACTGGATTCAATAAGAAACTGTTACTAAAACATGAAGCAGTTCTGACTTTAAAACAAGAGGCAGCAGTTGTTGGGCCACAATCTGTAAGTAGGCTAAGACTTCATCATTTTAAATGTATTTGCATGTATAATTCGAGACGTAGCCTTGTGTTTTATTTTTTTCAAATGCCAGCGCTGGCTTTATAGCCACTACTAGTTAGCCTATGCTATTTTTTTGTGTCTACAACAAACGCGTACAAACATTATGGACCGGAATTTTCTATAAGTACTAATGTTTTAAACGTATTTTTCATGTATATATGGTTTGACGTTATTTTCGATTTGATCAAGAACGTAAACATGCCAGTTCTAACGCTGTTTGAGTATAACATTAGTAGCCAGTCAGTTGCTATTGTTGCCAGTCAGATGCTATTGTGTAAAACAAATGTGTATAAAGTAAAAAAAATGTAGCAAATTATCTTTCAGAAATGTTTAGTAAGAGACGTGTGTGGTGAGGTTCTGTTTAACTCTCTTCATCGCGGCTTTCTCGGTCTGATTCTGCCTGAAACTGATACTCCAGTTCGACATATATTTACATCTGGACCGGAGCTCATGACATTCCCGTAAAGGTAATGGGCATTAACCTTCCGGACAACGTGAGCGACAGTTTAGCCAATCACACCACACCGGCCCAAACTAACCAATCTGAGCCCACTACGTGTTTCTGAGGGAGTGTTTTCATAGAATCAGGAAGTGAACCGCTCGTCCAAGGGGACAGAGGAGAGCGCGGCTTACAATAAAGGTGAAGTTTATGAAAAATAAGACTTAAAAAAAGAAAAATCACAGATACATGTTATATTGCACCCCATAAACACAATCATGCAAAGAAAAAAAGCAGTCAACCCCCCTTTAACTTGATATAGATAATAATATTTGCTATGAGGACAACCACTACTTGCATTGGCAATTGAGTTTGTTTCTGGAAAGACCAAATTCATTTTTACACCTATAAACTGATGGTGGAAATAAAGAAATCCAAATAGAAAGCAAGCAATGTGTTAGTTAATAATATTTTATATATTTGGATTAAACAACACTGTTTCTGAAAGTCTCAGAAGTTCTGAAAATCCCTTGAAAAAGTGACATGTGCAATGAATTCTATAAAATCTTTTATATGGCAAAAGTCCTTTGGGATATTGATTAAGTAAATTAATAAAGCTTTGTACCAACTCAACTGTACTAATTAAGCACTGTTTTGATTATATATATATATATAAAAATTCAATTTCCATCCCAGGAAAACAGAGTGGCATCTTCCATTTCCGTTCCCAGCCCCACATACTCTGGGTTTCGTCTTCTGAAACTCTGCTAGTGTCAGCAGCAGAACCTCTCCAGGCATTTAAATAAGTCACTTGTTATTTTGCTTCCTGCTCCACAGGTCTTATTCCCTCTCGTCATATTTATCAGTGGCAGCCCTGATCCTCTCCTCTCACAGCTTATAAACAAGTGTCTCCTCTTTCCCGCCACTGCCAGTGAGTCCTAACTTTTGACCCCTGCCGTGTCGCACTGCCTCAGATTGGTATGGACTTCATGATCTTCAGATCTGCGAGGCTGGAGGCTGAAGGAGCTTTGCGCTGCTCGCTGGAGTCGGTGGCTGAAGTAACTGCACATGCACCTTTGAAAAAAAGAAAAAGAAAAAGAGAAACAAGATTTTCAGCAAGTAGACGATTGTACAATGCACTAGATTAAATATGTCCACAAGTCAAATATTATATTTCTGCTTAGTATTCTGAGTTATACACTAGCATTCAGAGACAAAAGGGTTGGTAGGATTTTATTGAAAGAAGTAATTTATGCTCAATAAAGCTACATTTGATAAATAATACAGTTATATTGTGTAAATATTATTACAGATGAGAAAAAAAAAAAAAAAAACTAAACAAAAAACATACTTTACAATTTTACTTCTTCCCGTAATGGCAATGACCTGAACTTTTCAGTACCCAGTTATCTCAGTCTTGAGTCATCACATGATCCTTCAGAATTCATTGTATGCTGATTTGGGTGCTCAAGAACATTTTCTTATTATCAATTGCTTAATGCATGCTTAATATTTTTGTGGATACAATAATGCATTTTTTTTCAGGATTCATTAGATGAAAAATCAATGCTGGGTAGTTTTAACCCAATTTTGGGTAAAATATGGACAAACCCAGCCATTGCGTTACATTTTTAAATTACATTTTTAACCCAATGGCTGGGTTTGTCCATATTTACCCAAAATTGGGTTAAAACAACCCAGCATTTTTTAGAGTGTTTAAAGCATTTATTTTAAATATAAATAAATAAAGGAAAATTTTTAAAGGAATAAAAGAGTAGTGCATCTGTAAAATAGTTTATTATGCTATTTTTCAGTGTTTTCTTTTTTTGTGTGTGAAGACTTCTGCATCATTATTGTTTAATATATATATATATATATATATATATATATATATATATATATATATTTTTTTAATATTTATTTTTTTTTTTTTTTTTTAATATTATTGTTACATTTTAGGTTTTACAGACTTTGACCGTATTTAATTTTACAGCAAAAAAAACGTATTTCATTATCTGATATAGCCTAATGTTAATTTGCTGACCTTTGGAAGTATTAATATCTGTTTTGTTCAATTGTAATACACTGACTGCCAACAATCACAACCGTAATGAGAGTCAAATGATCAATCAATGCTCACCATTATCAGATCTTCCACAAGAGGGTTCATACTGTTATATAGAAGCTGCACATCATTCACACAAACATTAAACACCATCATGGTAGAAATTTAAAAAACGCAATAAGTATTAATTTAACAACATTAAATGTAACATAAAACCCTAATGTACATAACTGATTAGAAAAAAAAGAAAATTATGAAGAAACAGTTAAAATACATTAAATGTGAAGTGTCACGCAGGGAATTGTGGGAATGTCAATTTACATTTTTTTTCACTGTAAATTATACAATGACTTCTTTTTCACTTCCAAAAACTGTAAGTTTAACAGTATTTTACAGTAAAATTATCACAGTTATTTACTGTATATAGTAAGAAAACTTTCTGTTGATCAATTAACGGTTTTTCACTGTAGCATTTTTACAGTCTTTTACTGTTAAAATCATCTATATTTTCTATAGAACATCTATAGAAACATCTATGTTCTATATGTTCTATATTCATGTTCTATATTCATCCATACTGTAATTGGTCTTGCATGTTTAAGCAACCTTAATCTCATTATTATCCAATTTGCCTTCCCTCTCTCTTACAGGTCCCATGGGAGCTCTGAAAAATCCTCTTGAGATCCATAAATGACCAGATATGCCTTTCTACAACAATTTATTCTCTGCTTCCTTACTCCAGGCAGATCGTAGCATATTGGATTTAGGCGAACAATCATCTTCAAAAGACATATTGTGGACCTCTAAGTGAAACATCACCCAAACTGTCACTCTGCCACATTTACGTAGCTGTATAATTACAGAAACAGTTTAGAAAGTGTTGAAGAGAGATAATAAGAAAGGTAGCAAATCCAAAATAATCTGCTCAGAACACCTTTATAGTGAGACGCACATTTATGAGGTGATATCAAAGTGCCAATTACTAAAGTGCTGGGATGACTTCATTTACCCTGCAAACTCAAACATTTGAAAAGTGTAAAAAAGAAATGGTATGTGTGACATTATACCTGTCATATTTTTAATTTGATCTGATCACTATATATGTGTGTGTATATATATATATATATATATATATATATATATATATATATATATATATATATATATATATATTTAGTTTTTTTTAAGCAGCAGAAGACAATGCAATTACATTGGTTAAAAGAAGAACTTCAAGTTAGTAACTCGCCATGTCACAAATTATCTTGAAACAAGTAGTCTCTGAGACTTCAAGGGTGACAACTATAAACATTCAGAGAATCATTCTGAGATTCATTTCAACAGTCACTCAGCTCTACAATCAAGAGCCTCTCCATCTGAAGAGTCGGGCCACTCACAAGTTGCCAGGCAACCTCAAAGAAGAAGTGGAAGTGTCACAATCGAGAAGAGTCATTTAGACACCATCATTCCCAGGTTACAGTGCACTTCAAAAGCTTTGATAAAGTGTTTACTTCTGTCTGAAATAGTAATTAATGGAGTGTCAATTTGTTATTCAATCACTCTTGACCCTGAAAAAACATCATTGCATTAAAAACGTCTCTTTTTCCGAAGCCCAGCCCGAATGATGAGATTCAGATGGAGATTCACAAATGGCTAACCACATTTGAATAGAATCTGCAGATGTCACATCGTAATTAACACACATTAATTCACCCTGGCAAAAGGAGATAAGAAAAAATCCCAAAGCAATATGTTGACGCATTTGTACGTCCATCTGTGTATGTGGATATTTGTCCTTTAAAAGGTGACATTGAAGCTCAGGAACGGAACTTGTTTTGCACATTTCTGTTGAAAAGTACTCGGCAAACTTTGTAGCCAATAAATAATCCGAATCGCAGACCAAATCAAGCGTCTCTTCCAAACTCATTTTCAAGGCCAGTTATTTGAGAGTTATCAGGTCCGATCGCACAATCCCATAATGCAGGTCTATGAGGACAAAGGAGAGCTCCATTCTGGCTGAATTTGAAAAACACAGTTCTTGTTCTTAACGGTAACTAAGCTGTCAACAGATAAGGAAGTTCACAGTATCGCCTCCCTGGTAATCCATCTCGTGATCGCTCCCCTTGTATTTTCTTTCTAAACAGCTTGGAAATATGGTTTGAGGCCTTTGCCAAATGTCACTCCAAATGCTTCCTCCAAATGCTCCCACAATGAAAGATTTAAAATTGTGGAATGAAAACTGGAGCACACAGAAGGAGCAAAGGAACACAGTGTTACTATATGCTAATGACCTCCATGCCCATGTTGTCACTTGTATCCAATAGACCGTCAAAGTATTTACCTCCATTTGACAACACAAAACAAGAACGCAAAAGTCCGCTGAAACTGCCTGTGGTGGCACGAGTGGGTGCTCATGCTCCCCATGTGTCTGCCTGCTATCTTCTACTGCGTATAAACCACATTTTCTACCTTTTTGCTGAACAAAAATAACTGATTTAAGTTAACTTAGTTGCAATGATTTAATTAACAGAATAAGAAGAAAAGTAATAAAAACTCACTCAAAATGAGTAATTTCAATTTAAAGGTACACTATCTTGGAATTCCGATCCCTAGAGTCACTGTGGAGTACTTGTGTCGTCGTAAATAACGTGTGGAAATAAGGTGTGGCCCCTTTAAGAGCTGTGCACGCCGGGTAATTCTGTTTGATGCTCATTCTTATCCTATTTTAAGTGAAAGCCTGACAGAGGGGCCGTTTACACTTGGTCACATCATGCGTTTCTGTGATCGGATAGCTATCCGATTGTGAAAAACCTGGGCCCGTATTCATAAAGAATCTTAATGCAAAAAGTAGCTCCTAGTGACAAGATTCTAAGAAAATTCTTAGAAATGTGGGCGTTTACTCTTAATATTAAAGAAAAATTCCTAGTAAAGGAAAAAGTAATTCAGAAAGAATCTTGAACCCTTAAAAGAGGTCTTAAGGTCAAAATTGTTAGGAGTACGGATGAGGACTTTTAAGAGGCTTAAGAGTTTCTTTAGCAGAGGAGAAAATGGCAGAAAAGACGATGAAGAGGGAGAAGAAATGTGTTGCAATAGACGAATATATATATGTATCGTGCAGGGATCAGTGTTTATGACTGATCTTTATCAGAGACACACTAATATCTCCGACACATCACAATGCCATAACGCCAAAAATGAAAGTAGCCTAAATGAACTACATTAAGATATTTGGCAAATGGGAAAATGCAATAAAGACAGCAGTGATTTGGGTCTGTCGCACACCTTCTGTAAACAGTGTTCTTCTGTCCAGTTGGGCTTCTCCATCTTTTCTCGTTTTTTATTCCATGTTTGCTATATTAAAACCACCATTCAAACCACCACTTAAATAGACATAATCAGTGTAATTGGAAAAGTGGAGCGATTTTTTTTTTTTTTTTGCATTCTAAGCCAATCAAATACCTTAGGCTTAGGATATTAACAGCATGGTAAATAAAGGATTTATGTATATACATAATGTATATAATGTGTGTGTGTGTGTATATGTGTGAGTAAACTCTATACTTAAAATTGCTCTTTCATCCCTTCTTGGACAACCAACCAATCACAGTCTTCAAAAGAGTGTGTCATACATAGCAACGGGTCAGCCCCGCCTCCTCACTAAAATGAAAGTTTTTGTCTTTTCCTTACTCAGAGTTGCTCTCAGATCAGTCCCGAATCGCTTATAAGCTAAGACTCCTACGTAAAAGTTTTTTAAGCTGAATTAGAGAGTTTTCTAAGAGGATTCTTAGAATCTTTATGATAGACGGGCCCAAGTGTAAATGCCCCCCTGAAACGCATTCAGAGATCGAATTTGAATCCAATCGCTCGAACCACTTTGGGTCACCAAACCAAGGTGGTCTGGGCCGCATTCCAGACAAACCTGGAAATGTGTAAATGCATCTGGTTGTTGAAACCACATATGTAAATTTTACTACTCCAAAAATGCTAAAAAATAAACGTGTGAGAGCATATTATAGGCTATATATCTACGTCGACACGCATCACCTCAGATGAGCAGCTGAGCGCCTATCAAGCCAACTCGCCGCAATCTATCGCAAATCAAAGTGAAAGTAAGTCGCAGACAATTAACACTACCAATTTCATTAAAAGTAAAGAAACAAAATGATCTTACCAGGGCTGTTGCCACTCTCTCTTATTGCTGTCTTTGCTGATTTTGAAATTAGCTGATGATCAATAAAATATAGCTCATATATGTTGCTTTCGATAACGTGCACTTCATTAAATCTGTATATAGCGCAGGAATTGAAGATCGGATTTATATCCGTTTTGCAAAAACACATTTATGTGACTAGGTGACCGTTCAAAAGACGGCCCGTCTTCTCCAAACTTACATAGGCGGTATTTCAAGAGAGCAGCCCCGCTCGGAGCATTGATAGTGTCAAAGCGCTGTATATTGGCTTGAGGAATCATTTAAAATAACTCAAATGCATCAACTCTTTTGGCCAAAAGTTACATGGTGTGCCTTTAAAAAACAATTAGAGTAATATGAACTTGTTTTAAAGGAGTAGCACACTTTAAAATGAAAATTTCCCCATGATACTCACCCTCAATGCCACCCTTGGTGTATATGACATTCTTCTGTTAGACGAATACAATCAGAGTTACATTAAAAAATATCCGGACTCTTCCAAGCTTGATAATGGAATGGCAGTGGATTGCAACCAACAGATTGAAGCTAAAAAAAGCACATCCATCATAAACAAACTCCAAATGGCTCATGTGGGTTAATAAAGGCCTTCTGAAGCAAAACTATGAGTTTGTGTAAGAAAAAAAGAAAATCTCAATATATTACGTTACAAAGGAAAATTGTACAAACCCGCCTCCCCTACACTCACTCGTTTCATTTGCTCCGGATGAATATTGTTGGTGTTACAGGGCTTGAATTTTGGTAAGGGATTGCACATATTGCACACAATTTTAGTCATTCCTGTAGATTTTGTTCTCACACCCAAAGTGCACACACATAAAGCTGCCTCTCAGATACTAAAGTTCATTTTCTGCACTTAAACAGTAAAATACACAAAATAATGTAAAAATGCCAGACTTGGCGAGTATTCACGTAAACACTGACAGTTATGTCTTAAATGTATGTTAAGAGAAAGAAAAAGCATGTGTAACAGTATATAATGGATCCACATGTCAGGTCTTAAAGTGGCTCGGCCTAATAATGCCAAATTATGAGATAATATAACAAATATCTATGTGGCAGTTTTTCCCATGGTATCGATGTCAAAATTGTGGCACAGTGAAAATGCTGAGTTGCAAGTAACTTTGGCAAACCACAAGCCACAGTGGCTGGTGGGCTAAAGTAATGCCGATATAATTGTGTAATGCGATATACACAGATATATATATATGTGTGTGTGTATATATATATGAAGAGTTCAGATGCAAAAGCCTCTAAATGCCATTTGAAATTTTCTTCTAAAATGATCATTTTTATCAAGCTTGTATATTTAAGTTCAGTAATTTCACTTAAATGACAATTAATAGGTAATCGTCATTTGCCATTTAAGTGAAATTACTGAACTTTAATATACAAGCTTGATAAAAATGATCATTTTAGAAGAAAATTTCAAATGGCATTAGAGGCTTTTGCATCAGAACTCTTCATATATAAAATGTATACAATATTATATAAGATTGGATATATTATACACCAAACTTGATCTGCAAAATACTGTATAGTACTACTCAAATGAAGCGATTTATGCAATTCTCAACTGCATGGTGGTATATATTATCGCAAAATGTAAAGTTTATCACCCTGCTCCAATCCGCTAAATGCGACTAAGACATGAAAATATAAAGATATTATATACCATATTTATTTTTAATTTTTTCAGTAAAGCTGCATTACTGTTACTACCAATATTATCATATTTTGACCTATGATTCCATAAAAGGTGCATATTGTATGTTTACATGATGTATGGATGATACAAATAAACTAAGCTTATTGCGGTCCACATGGTTAGTATGATCCATAGTGGTAGACCTGGACATTCTGTATATCAGACACCATGATGTCAAATTTAATACCTAAAGAGTAAGCACACATTCATGCACACACATCCAACACCAACCCTCCCCCAGTTTGTCAGCTCCCCCCTCCAAACCACAAATGCTCACCGCATTATCTGTCAATGCTGATTAAATAATGTAATTAATGACTTAATTAACATTTCTGTAATCTATTTTAATAAATCTCAGGCGGCGTAATGAGCGATTTTAACCTCCGGGCTCCGAGTATGAAAATGTGCAGCGCCGGGCTGGAGCGGTCGGGGGAGTTTTCCTGTGTGACAGTGAGACGGTGGGACTGAAAGGGGGGCACATGAGCAGAGCTCAAGGCTAGTGTCATCAGACTTGCTGTCTGTGCAAGATGAGAAACCTGTGGCAGAACCCTGTCCTCACTCATCATGGCTGACACAGAGGCCTCATGTGAAGTAAAACCTGCATCATCACACTCTCAAATAGCATCATTACTGTTTTGGTGTGATAGTACTGAGCTCATCTAAACAGTTTGTGCTGAATAATCTATATTTTTCACTGTGGAGGACTGACAGCTGTCAAAAACACACCCATACATGCTGTCAACAAACATCCTTCAAATGCATTTGAAACAGATCTGGAGTGACTGTCACTTGGAAATTGATGTCGACACACACACACACACACAATTATAGTGCCCTCCACTTTCATTCAAAATATTTACAAAATAACCTTTAATTCATGTAAAATGACAGAATTAATTGATTAATTAATGACATAAATGCATTTTTAAGTTAAGTAATTATAAATACTTAATGCAAGTAGTAAGTCGTGACCTCCTGTAAGTGCTAAGCAATGATTTCCTGTATAATGATTCCTGTATACTATACCCGATGCTATATATGTTTAGCATCCAAAAGTTTTTTTTTTAAATATTGCTATATGTAATTTGTAGGATGACTCCTAAAAGTAGGGCTGGGTATTGACACAAATTTCACAATTCAATTTAGATTTCAATTCACAAGCTTGCAATTCTGATTTGATTTCTATTTTATTTAATATTGATTATTTTGGATATCAGTTACAATAAATGGCAAATTTTCTCAAGGAAATCAAATCTCTTAACTAATGCTGTAAACTATTGGAGTCTAGTTGTAGCCTACCAGGCTTCATTAGCCTAATATGAAGGTAATAATTAACTGTTTTGTAGCTATATAAACACTTAAATTACACTTTTGTTTATTTATATAATAAGAAGATTATATGAAATATAAACATTTAAATGGTGGCTGTCATAAAAAAACTTGCCAGATTTATTCAAATATGCATTAAATATTGAAGAACATTAAGATTATAATGTAATATGGTGTATACATTTAGCAAAATGCTCCTCTAGAGTTATTTTTTTCTAGCTGACTAACGAGTTTATGTGGGTTTTCTGAGGTCAATATGACGATACATGACATTGATTACAAGCTGTTTAACTGTCGTCTTTTCACGGTCTGAAACGCTGATTGAGCGAATCAATGTGACATGATACGGATTTTGAGAAGTTGTACTCTATCTTTTAACACACTTTCAGATGCTCATTCATATTGTGCTGTGACTGGTATTATTAAGCCAGAAGAGAGATCAGCATTGCTGCTTCTCTTGAGCTGCTTCTCTTAAGCACAGCACCAAAACGTTATTTATGTTTTTGAATTTCTAAAGAAAATGGTCGTAATTTCGAAAAATGAGACTTTGTTGCAGCTTCATATCAATAGTAACAAAGGACAAAGATTATTGCGATTTTTCGTATGCGCCAGGCGTGATACAATGTTCCATTCATTCAAAAGAAACAGGATGACTAATCAATTCTTGAGATTTAAGAACCAATATCGGTTCGTAAAAATGAGAATCGATTAATATCGAGAAACCAATATTTATTACTCAGCCGTACTAAAAAGTAGATGTGTGTTTCTGTAGCACCACTAAAACACCACTTTAAGCATCCCAACTGTAACGCTTAGATCCGAAGACGAATATGAAGATAGTATACATTTAATATATAAATCAAAATAGACAGCCAATATGTAGACAGCATGTAAACAAACACGAACAATACTCTGGACACTGAGCAGAACACTGGCAGGAACCGTGTTTACACGAAACGATTCTGCAGAGAAACGCAAAAGTGGCGTTGCGTCATCACTTTTTATTCTGCGTTTAGACGAGCGTTTTGGGATGGAAATTCGTGTGCAAATGGTGACGCAAAAGTCTGTGAAATTCAATGTAGTATACACTCCAGGGGGCTAGGAGTGCATACTACAGCAACACAAAGTCCACATGCCTGCGTACAACCTTCACTGTCAAGCAGACTTTTGCGTTTTTATCCTTTACACAGGAACCGCGACGGCTGGAGCGTTTTTAAGATTTCCACTCTGGAGGGTGGTTTCACTTTTTGCGTTTTAAGCCTCAAAAACGCCGCAGCCGTGTAACGAAAGGCACATACGATACAATATTTTTACGTTTTCACCCGCAAGCGTTCCGTGTAAACAAGGCATAAAATACACAGTGATGATTAACTAAAAGACGAACAGCTGTGATGATTAGTGTTAGTGTCCATGGTGATTGATGAGTGGCGGGAAACTACAACAAAGGAACACATGTGATGAATGAAAACGAACAGAATGTCCAAGAAAACTGAAAAAAACTGAACATGTTACTTGACAGTAACACCAACCAACCCTACATGTTGGTTGGCACCAATGGCTGAAGAAGTGATTACAGTCCCAACAGCCAAAATTTCACACTTCAGCTAATGTTTAAAGTTAAATTATTTTTGGACAGTAATTGATTTTTGCTAGCATTTCTTTTTCTTGAAGACGGATGGAGGTTCAGAGAATGAAGAGAGGTTTGGAAAAGGCCTGGTCCCTTCAACTGGACCCTGACCATAACCCTGAGTAATTGGTTGTGATAAAGATCTGACTCTACTTGTTCACAGCCAGGGGACTCACAAGAACCCTATTGTTTATCACTGAGTGCTCCCTGAACCTAACAGACCATCAGTAAATGCATTACAATTACAGGCCCTACTAAAACAACATGTAGATACAGTGCAATGCAGTCTGTGTTTGTTCAGTTTTATGAGGTGGAATTTAATCATCCAGATCACACAGCACTTTCTTCTGTCATACACATGGGTTTTATGACTCGTTGGTAGATTTGAAGATCAAACAGATGCTGGCCTTGACCCTGGGGTGAATCTGTATCAGTTCGGACAAAAGCATCTAACAACCTTTGTTATTCAGAACCACCACGTCACCGTTGATCCCAGACAAGAGACAGTAGATCATTCAAGATCTTCAAGTACCTGAACAGAAAAGTGTGAGGGTCAAACTATCCTGACTGTCGCATAATGTTTCCAAAAATGCACTCAATTTCCAGATGCTTTTAATGTCACTGCAATTTGTTCTGCCTTAGGACAAAATGTGCATATTACCACGACAGCAACGCTACATTAATAAGCTATTGTGATAAATAAATAAGTAGTTTCCTAAAATGAGATGAACATAACAGGGAAAGGTCAGGAGACATGCAGAGAAGAGGGTGTTTTTTTCTTTTGTTTTCCTAAACGGTTGTCTCCGAGCGCTTTTCCAAAGGTTAAGATGACAGAAGCTCAGCTGAGATGAGGGTGGGTAGGAGGGGCTGGTCCCTAAGCGGGGGCCTACAGTCCCCCAAGGGTCCTCGCTGACTGAGACGCACCCCTGACAGTAGGCAGCAGGACACTGGCACACCACGGGCAGCATGGGCACCATGGGGCAAATCCCCTTCTCTGTGCCTCATACACACACACACACACACCTCCCAAAACAAAGACCAGAAATGAGAGGATAATTGTAGTGAAATGGCATAAAGATCAGAAATGACGAGACGGGAAAGAGTGCCAATGAGTGAAAGTTAAGGAGAGAAACAGATTGTGGCAGTGCATCATAACCCAATAAAAGAGTGCCATTACACAGCCATCGGGAACATTATGAGTCCTGTTCCAGTCTCTTCCTATTCCAGTGCCCATTCTGGTGTCTAATACTACTCATTGTTTGATGATGGATTAGCTGACTGGATTTTCATTTGCATACCACAATTGTCGTTCTTTCTAAAGGAGCAAAAAAGTCACAGTGGAGTTCCTCATAAATGAACTGCACTGAGAGCAGTGGGTTGTAATCCAAATGAGAGTCGCAGGACAGCAGGAAAAAAACAACAACAATGAATATAGCTGCGAGCAGCGACGCGGGCCCAAGCCGGTGGCACCGCAACCCCGGTGCCTAAAGGCACCGGGATGGCGGTACCGCCGGCTTTGGCCCTCCATCGCTGCTCCGCAGCTTATATTTATATATATATATATATATATATATATATATATATATATAAAGCCGGTGGCACCGCCACCTTGGTGCCTTTAGGGTTATTCTGCACGACGTGCAAAAACGTAACCCCTGCTTTGGAATACATACTAGTATGTATTCCACAATTGGAATACATACTGAACATACTAGTCAGAACTGAATAGTTGATATCTGAATGACAGATCACCATAGAAGTCACTGGAAAAATGTGACTAGTAACAAAAGAATAGTTACTAGTCACCATTGAAATAAGTACTAGTGTCTAATGAATAAGTACTAGTATCTATTTAATAGGTACTAGCATCTAATGAATAAGTACTAGTAACTAATTAATAAGCATTGGTATGTAATGAATAAGGACTAGCATCTAATGAATAAGTACTAGTATCTAATAAATAAGGACTAGTGTCTAATGAATAAGTACTAGTATCTTTAAAAAGGTACTAGTACCTAAAGAATAAACACTAGTATCTAAAGAAAAGGCACTAGTATCTAAAGAATAAGCACTAGTAGCTAATGAATAAGTACTAGTACTTAATGGAATAGATACTAGTATCTAAAAATAAGTACTAGTAGCATGAAAATAGAGACTAGTAGGTTAAAATGATTAAATGTTAAAACGGCTTGCCATACTCTATCTGTCGTTTCGACTAGTCACAATTACGTTACAGATATCTTAAATGATAATACAAACTATCCAAAATGTAATTACGACTAGAAAGACGTTGTTGATATCTACAATGTTAATTACGAATAGTCAAACTTAGCTTTTAAATGTTAAAAGGGCTTGCCATACAGAAGTGTAGGCTCAGAGAGACACTCAACATTTTCAAACCAAAATATCTGACTTTCTGTGGGTCCTAGCTCATGAGTGTAAATTAGAAAGTTGTCCGGCTTGAGGAGAATATATGAATATATGAAACGATGAGATCAACATGTGTACTGAGTTTCATATTATTACATGCAAGCGTGTTTGATTTATGGACCAAGTTTTGGACCCCGTTCCAGGGGGCGCTGTCTCAGCCCCCTTGCCACACCCGGGTACCATCTTCCCGGCTCTGATGGCTGTGGGATCTGACCTGTGTGCAAAGTTTCAAGAGTTTTCAAACCCATTAAGGGCCCCAAAAGCCGCTAAGAGACTCAAAATCATCAAAAAAAGGAATGTTAAAGTTTGATGCGTTGCTATGGCAACATTATCTTAGATATTGAATAATGCTTTCACAGCTCTTCATCTGGCGTGTGTTTACATTATACAGATGAAGTTTGAAGCAAATCGGGTAAAAGTAAGAGTGTGATTTCAAAGCATTTTGCAAGTGAAACACTTTCTGCTGCCAGTTGGTGGCGCTATATATTTGACTCACAATAGTCACATCCATGTGATCGGCCTCTTACAACGAACACACTGCTGAAGTTTCATCAAGATCAGTTAATGTATGCAGAAGTTTTAACACACTTCCTTTTTGATTTATGGACCAAGTTAATTTAATTAATACACTAATTATATAAAACTATTGTCAATGCACTACAATTAAACAGGTTATATGTCTTTACTTATAAAAATAAAAACAAAAACTTATTTAAAAAATACCAGGCTTAAGAAATGTATTTACTTTAGCAGGCCAGACACACAGTGAAATTATTAAGCCCCCTCCCCCTACACACACACACAGAGACTGTGTGTCAAAAGACTCAATCACACACACACACAGACTGTGTGACAGGCCTAGGCTCAGAAAGAGCATGATCATATTCAAACTACAATATCTGACTTTCTGTGGGTTTGAGCTTATTATTGTTAATTAGAAAGTTGTTTGGCTTGAATAGAACAATATACACGGCAAGTTTTGTAACTGTCAGTAAAACTAACCAAGTTATAACACACTTTATGTGTCCTTTTTTAGTCAAAAAAATCCGCCACGGCCAAACCGTTCAAGATATCAAAAATCCGTCCGGAATATAGCATCCTCAATGTCTTGACTTCATGCACACCGAGTTTGGTGGTGATTGGTAACAGCATGGGTTGTAATTTGATGTTTTTCTAGGACAATTATTTAAAAAAAAAAAAACATAATTCCCTGACTTCCGTTTGAACTGTCGTAAAACTTAGAGCACGAAAGTTGTTTGGCCTGATGTGATCTATGAGTGTACCGAGTTTCATATTAATCCATGCACGTGTGTTTGATTTATGGACAAATGTTCGAATCCCTAAAAGAATGCATCCTAAAAGAATGGTAAAGTTTGATGCGTCGCCACGGCAACAGTTTCAAAGATATCAAGAATCCATTCATAGGTCTTCATCTGCCGTGTATGTACATTATACAGATGAAGTTTGAAGCAAATCGGGTAAAAAATAAGAGGGTGATTTCAAAGCATTTTGAAAGTGACACACTTCCTGCTGCCAGTTGGTGGCGCTATAACTTTGACTCACAATAGTCACATCCATGTGATCGTCCTCTTACAGCGAACGCACTGCTGAAGTTTCATCCAGATCAGTTAATGTATGCTGAAGTTATGACACACTTCCTGTTTCACGTTTCTCGCCATAGTTTCGTTTCCTCGCCACGGCCAAACCGTTCGAGATATCAAAAATCCCCACACAAACTTTCATCCTCAATGTCTTGACTTCTAGCTGACCGAGTTTCGTCGAATTTGGATCAGAGCTCTAGGAGGAGTATTTAAAAGTTCATTGCGTGTGTTTTACAAAAAAACCTCAATAGCCGACTTCCTGTTGGGCTGGGTAAAAAGCAAGAACGCGAGGTATAGATGAAATTCTGCTATCGACATGTGTACCGAGTTTCATATTATTACATGCAAGTGTGTTTGAGTTATGGACCAGGTGTTCGGACCCCATTCCAGGGGGCGCTGACGAGCCGCCCTGCCACGCCCGGGTACCAGCTTCAGCCCGGCTCTGATGGCCGTGGGTTCTGACCCGTGTGCAAAGTTTCAAGAGTTTTCGAGCATGTTAAGGGCCCCAAAAGTGCCCGAGATCGCCAGAAAAGAAAAAAAAAAAAAAAAAAAAAAAAATAATTTGAAGGAAATATAAGGGCTCTGCGCCCTTTCAGGGCTTGGGCCCTAATAAATGCAAATAATAAAAGCATCTGACCATATAATAATTGTGTATACTTAGGACCACAATTATGGGCTTTTAAAATGGACCTAAGAAAATGCTTCAATTATCTGTTGTTGTTAACATTGAAGGCTGTGACTTTACTGTGTAATTATGTATCTGTGACTTAAAGATTTAGGTAGATGGGTCACAGGTGTGATTTTTTTCTTATCTATTGAATACACCTCTTCTATGGTAACTTGTTATATAGCAAGGTTATATAACTGTCCTGACTTATAACTGAGAAGCTCATTAAAATAATAAAACACTTAAAGGTGCATTGCGCAACATTTCATGTTAAAGGACACTTCTGACTTTTGGGACTTTAGCCTATTCACCTTATTCCAGCTTACGAGAAGCCCATACATACCTCTTCATCTCCGTGCGTGCTATAAGTCTGTTCCACACCATTGATCTCTTAGCACAAAGATGGATGTAAATGGTTGCAGCTAGCACACATAATCAAATAAGTGACTAAATAACGCAAACGTTTTTTAACATGATGTGATTTGTATAGTAAAAGAGTGTACAAAAAACAGTCACAAGAGACACAGACATCTTTTAACCATATAAATACTGGGAATCATATTCTCTGAAGGCGAGCACTGCTGACTGGTGCCATTAGAAAAGTGCCATTTTGCACTCTATTCCAGTAACAATTGAGCGGAGATAGTGTAAACTCAGGATGGTCTCAGTGCTGCGTAATCACTCTGCCCAAGTAGCAGTGCTTCGCCTTCAGAAAATGCAGTTCCCAGTATTTGTTCGGTTAAAGATGTCTGTGTCTCATATGACCTCATTATTTGTACACTTGTGACTATACAAATCACAACATATAAATAGTTTGCGTTATTTTGTCACTTATTTAGATTAGTATGCTAGCGGCAACCAATTTACATCCAGTCTTTGTGCTTAAGCTGAGACAGCAGTGGGTGTTGTCAAACAGACTTATAGCACGGCATCGGAGACTTGAAAAAGGTATGTACGCACATCATCTGACTCTAAGCATTCAGAGAACTCTAAGGGGATAAGGCCGACATGGCTGAAGTCTCCCAAAAGTCAGAGTGTCCCTTTAAAAATAGCCGTCCTTCTACCCCATACATGCTGAAGCAATCGCCTGATGGGCCCAATGAGCCCTTCTCTGATCACAGAGATTGCCTCAGAACCCTGTACAGTAAAATAAATAAGAGGGATTCGGGCTCCAATTCTAGACTGGGTGTGACGTCATGTGCGTTCACGCTCGCCTGGCTATGTGCCTATGTCCTGCAGGTAGTGTATTCTCCGCCATTCTCCGTCATGAGAGAACAACTCAAGCGACACAGCTTTAGTAAACTTTCCACAAAAGTAGAAGATGGATTCAAAGGGGCTGTTTAGCCTACACCTGGTCACTTCATACGTTTTCTGTGATCGGATAGCTATTCGATCGTGAAAATGTGTAAATGCCCTCCGAAACGCATTCGAGACTTGAATTTGAATCTGATCGCTCAAATCACTTGAGGATCGTGGCTCTGGGCCGCATTACAGACGAAACTGGACAAGTGTAAATGCATCTGGTTGTTGAAATCAGGCTATATGTCATGTTGTTTAGTCAGATATGACGTACGCGCATCACCTCAGATGAGCAGCTGAGCGCCTATTCATCAAACCAGCCGCAATCTATAGCATATCAAGTGAAAGTAAGTCACAGACGCTGTAACATGTACAATCTTCATTAAAAGTAAGAGAAATGAAATGATCTTACCAGGCAACCAGGGCTGTTGCCACTCTCTCTTATTGCTGTCTTTGCTGATTTTGAAATTAGCTGATGATCAATAAAATGTAGCTCATATCTGTTTGATGACGTTCACTTCATTTGATGACGTGCACTTCATTAAATCTGTATATAGCGCGGGAATTAAAGATTGGATTTATATCTGTTTTGCAAAAACACATTTATGTGACCAGGTGTAAATGGAATCGTTTTGATAAATCAGATATATTTGATCTGAGAAAACGCATGAAGTGGCAGGTGTAAACAGCCCCACAGAGCTTGTAGTTCATTCCAAACTGCAACGCAAACTCCACGCAAGACAAAGAAAATACAACTTCTGTCTGTCCAGTGCCAGTCGTCGGAATAATACGAAAGTCAACATCGGAAGCTTTCAACAAACGGATTAAGATCTCCGGTACTGCTTATGGGCTCAAGCGGGTCTATACCAAAGTAAAAACTTATATTGTTCATGAATGTGTTTCCAGTAATAGTGCAATCAAGTAAGTGGGATACAGTAGCACATAAAACAGTTCAACATGGAGAGAGATGGAATGGAAACAAAAACCGGAAGTTTTCTGCTACCCCCGTTTCCCTCACACACACACATAAGTGTGTGATTTTACTGGAATGCCTTTCCTTTCGCTATATTTTAATGACTTGACAGATTTATAACTGTATTACCTCATTATGACTGTAACAAAAGATGTGTGCCGCACAGTGTGCGGCTGATGCTCCTTTGGTGATGAACAGCTAGTGCAAACATGCAGCGCTGCAAACATGAGGCACGCACGCAGTTTCGTTTGTCGCCAGAGGGGCGTAGTTCTGCCAAAGCGTCTCGGTTACTAGTGTAACCCTCGTTCCCTGAGTAGGGAGCGGAGACGTTACAGTCAGAAGTGACAGAGATTGGGGGTTCGGCATAGAAAGCCAATCCTCTTCAGCATTTAACAACGAGCCAATGGCATGCGAATGCCTTGGGGCTGCGGAATTTGCATAGCCATACTCCGCCCCACCCAGTGGGTATAGAAGGAGGAAGTGAACGCAACCGCAGTATGTTCTTCGCTGAGAGCCAAGGACTGCTCTGGCGTCCCCAGCGGTACAGCAGAAGTGGCAGGGAGCAGGAAACGTCTCCGTTCCCTACTCAGGGAACGAGGGGTACACTGCACCAGAGACGTTCCCTATCGTAGTCACTTCGAGTTACGTCAGAAGTGACGGAGATTGGGGGTCTGTGCCATCACGCCATCTTCAAGCTGTCTTCCAGTGCCCTGCGAAAGACTGGACTCCTGCAAAGATATAACCAGGAGTTCCTTCTGTAAGCACAGGAATGCCAAGGTACACTGGGAAGCATATCCGGGAGGAACATGCTACCAATGCCTACCGAAGGAGGACTTACGAAACGCATGTGGGGATCACTGGGAGCGCCAACCGCAGGTGGCAAGAACTTAGCTCCAGGGGTGGCAGATGGCTTGCCAAGGAAGACACATGCTCAGAGAGGCTTACAGTGGATAATACACATGAGACAGTTACCGTAGGAGACGTGCACATGGATGCACCTAGCCGGCACCATAGTCAACGCAGTGGTGCCCGCATCACTGAGTGCTGGAGGACTCAGGGCTTCATGGAAGACTCAACTGAGGAAATCGCACTTATCCAGTCAGAGAGTGGGGAAATGGCGGAGCAGCGAAGACACTAACGGGTCCAGTACTGGCGGAAGCGGGTCACGTGAAAGGACACCGGCTCAATTCGCAGATTAGTAAAATCTGGCAAAGGTGTAGGTGTCGCCCAGCCTGCAGCTCTGCAGATGTCTGTTAGCGAGGCGCCATGCGCGAGAGCCCAAGAGGAAGCCACACTCCGAGGCTGGGAGGTGGGCCGTTGTCACACCGAGGGGGCACGACGGCCTACTGCTGCTGGGAAGACGAAACAATGGCATCCACTAACCAGTGGGACAGCTCAGTTGCTCCCAGAGAGCCCTTCCTTCTGGGCTCCCCCCATGACAGACACAAAGAGCTGTTCTGAGGTCCTGAAAACACCATGTTCTGTCAACGTCTGAGTGTCCGGAGAGCACGCACTGGCACAGAGAACAGTGCCAAGGCTGGGTCTGCCCTCCTCCAGGGCCAGCGCTTGCAGGGTCCACCACCTGGTCCCGGCAGGGAGTGGTGGGAACCTTGGGCACACGCGCCTGGCCAGGGTCTCACAGCAGAGATCACGTGAGAGTAAGCCAGCCCCGCGAAACTCCAGGCACGCTTCGTCAGCCCGAAAATGCCTGCAGGTCCCCTCTACCCTCTCGATGGAGGCCAACTGCAACCCAGGAGTGCCGTCTTCATAGACAGAAACTTCATACTCTACCGATCGCAGAGGCGCAAAGGGAGGCCTCTGCAGAGCACTTAGAGACTACCTGCCAGGTCCCACGAGGGAATCGAGGCAGAGCGAGGGCGGATTCATCGCTCGCTCGCTCCCCTCAGGAACCTGATGACCAGGTTCGTGCTCCCCGACGCACTCTACTCCTCCACTGGCAACACTGACAGCGCGTGCAATGGCCGCGGGCGTAAGCCTTAAGGTGGGGAGGCGACAGCCTACGCTCCAAGCCCTTCCTGCAGGAACCACAGCAGTCCATCCACATGATTGGGGGCATCTGCAAGAGGGTCTCTGCGAGAAGAGCACCCAGTTGACGAAGAGGTTCCACTTCGAACGCATGGAGGCGTCTGGAAGATGATGCCCTAGGCGGAAGTGATGGCTGCCGCCACCGCAGGTGGCAGCGGACCTGAAACCTGCCTCGATCCCGCCCAGGAGCCACACGTGCCAGCCTCCGGAGACTTGCCACCAAGAAGTGTGCACACAGTGCCCCGTCTCTCTGAGCCAGAAGCGTGAGGAGCATGAGTTCGGAGAACCACCTCTGGTGGTGGGCCAATGGGTGCTACCAGCAAGACCTGCTCCTCGTCCTCCTTGATCGCAGCACACCGTGTAGGAGGCTAGCTGGGGGAAGCGCATTCGTGCGCTGGGCCAGCTGTGCGCCGTGCATCTGTGGTGAGTGGTGCCTCGAGCAGGGGAAGAACTGGCCATGGGATGAGTCTGAGGCGCCAGTCTATCTGTGCTCCCCGAATGGTCCCAGATTAGCTGGGGCGTGCAAGCCCCATTCGCGACAGGTATACCTATAGCTCTGGTTGCTAGGTTCCGGTCTCTGGAATGACACAGCCCTAAGACTCAGTGCTTCTGACTCCCATATCAGAGGTGGCTGTGAGCTGTCATTGAACGGTGAGCTGGCAAGCCACCTGGTGGTCCCATGTATCACTGTACTGGATTGTTTTAATGAGAGATGGTCTCACCCCCTAAGCAGTGCCCAAGTGGTGGAGGCTCAGGTGGAGCTGCAGCCAGGATTCAGGCATGAGTGGTGTCCAATAACCCTGCAATCCATTGGCACATGGCACCCATCTGCACGCATTGGGAGACAGAGGCTGTAACTGGAAGCCTGGAACATGAGTCGAGAGCTGAGTTTTACCATTGGAAAGAAGTAGTTTGAGTGCAGTGGAAACCAGTGAGCTCAGCCAGGCTGCCAGTGCTCAACCCACCTCTGACTCACCTGAAGCCAGCTGAAGCTGTTCATACTAGCAGTTTAAAGCGGCGAGTCGCGGCTGCCACGCCACACGCCCAGGAGCCTGGAAACTTCAGTGCACCCTTGCCCTTTAACTGTTGAAGACAAGCCAGCAGCTGATGTCCGCCTGCCTCAGGAAGCTGCCTGGCTGCACATGGTGACCAACTCATTTCTCACCTCTGAAAAGAATCCCTTGCATTGGGCAATCCCTTTGTCACCCCAGAACTACGGGCCAGGCCTTGAACACATCAGAGGTCTGTGTTTGCAAACCTCTCAGTGTGCAAGAGCCATCCTTTAGGTAGTCCAGGATGCTAATCCTGTTTGCCAGCAACAAGTAATGGCTTTGTGCCAATTTTTGGAAAGATGGAGGGGCAGACAGCTAAGTCAAAAGGGAGAACTGCTGATTCAAATGGCCTTTGAAGAATTCAAAGAATTGCTTGTCCAGGATATGAGACATGAAAAGCACTGTGCTTTAGGTCCACCTGCAAACCAATAATCTGCTGTCATTGCATTCCAAGTTGTCTGCTGTGGAGCATCTTAACGCATTTTACTTAAGGGTGGTTGTTTAGTACTGTGATATTGAGCAATTTGCCTACCATTGGTTTCTCGGGGGTATCACCAAGAGTGCTATAAGCCCACCATTCGGTGGCATGTTCTTCACTGCACCTTTTGAGCAAGGGTCCATCTTCCTTTACTTATATTGGGGTTGCTGCCATTTAAATGAAAGGTTCAATGAACTCCCTGAAATTGGCACAATAGATTTGTGCCAGTGACTCAATCAATCTATTGCTCTATCAGCTGTGCAGTTGGCAACAGCACAGGAAATGAATCAAAGCAACATCACA
>JAQIUQ010000400.1:0-52604 GCA_030378365.1 Hybognathus amarus | reverse complement strand
AAAGGAAGAATGTACTACAAGTCACACTTGTACATGTCAGTATACATCTCTATCAAATGTAACACACAAAGGCCTGCGCAAAATAACACACATACATTGTAACAGAAACAGGCTTTAAATTATAAAGATTCAGAGATGTGGAAATCTGGCAATGAAGTGAGAACAAGGATCCCAGTCAGTTCTAATATTTTAATAGTTTCAGGGAAAATGTTCACTCATTTCCCCTTTCTGCAGAATCTTTCTCTAGTTGCATTCACTAATTTCTCAAAGTAATTTTGACTGTTAAATTGTCAATACAACTGAAATATTTGAGAGAACATCTCATATGTTAACTTCATGATTTCCATTACACGAGAGTAGATGTTAAAACTTCATGCAGATTTGTACTCCGCTTTCTCCAAGATTAGCACAAACTATGATGTAGTCCAAACTCCGACCCATTTACACTTCTTTCCATATGGTGGTGTGACTCCCCTTCTGTTCGGTGTTAACGGCTGCAGTGTACTTGGTGCATCAGCACACACGACGGCTGATCTACAGTACTGGTCTCCCCAGTGGACCAACAGACACCGTCTGGATTGAGCCGAGTAGGGGAGATCTCTAGGGTCTTCGAGTGGGCACCTTCTGTCCTCAGTGTTTTGTCGACTAAACCACGACACCTCAAGAGGACTCTACAGTGACTCTGGCGTCCCAGAGTCACCCCCCTGTGTCCCCTACTCAACTCTGCCCAGCTTACTGACCTCTACAGAGACCTAACCACAATCACACGCAACCCAACCATACGCGCCAAACCCGTTTGACTAAGGCTGTCGAGCCCCACTGGTGCGTTACTAATGCAGTTTCAGTGGCAAACGGTTCCGTATGGTATACCACCTACCGCAAAACACAATATCTGCCCAACCACCGCCATTCACACAATATACACAGGAACGTAATGACTGTAATACTATGCAAGCAATACAAATAAACCAACAGACTTCGAGTTTCCAAAAATCTACAAACCATATAGCGTGGCGGCCTGTAGCCAGAATCTTTCGTCTCAACCACAGCCAGCTGCTTCAGATAAGTTCTACTGTGCAAGCAACTCTTGGCCACTGAATCTGACGTCTCTGAGGAACCGGGTTGTAGAGTGTGCCACAAAACCTCGACAACCCACTTCCACTGGATAAACCTGGACTCTCCATCCTCGCTGTTCTGCTTCAGTGGCCAGATGAGCATACCGCAATTTCTTCCTCTCATATGCCTCATCTACCGCATCCTCCCATGGCACTGTTAGCTCTATCAGCTGAACAATGCGTGCTGATCCAGACCACAAAACAATATCTGGTCGTAGGTTAGTGGTAGCAATCTCAGGTGGAAAAATAAGCCGTTGATCAAGATCAGCCAGCATCTTCCAGTCCCTAGCAGTTTCCAGTTGTCCTGGGCGAGAATTGGTGTTAACACCTTTTCTTGGTGGTTGCTCGCCTGGGCGGAGGAATATTGTCTTCTGCGTGTAATGTTTTGCAGGCGGCAACTTATTGGTCATACTACGCTTGCCTTCCAATGCTAAAGCCAAACATCGCAGTACTTGGTCATGGCGCCAAGTAAACCGACCTTGGCTAAGAGCCACCTTACATCCTGTCAGAATGTGCCTTAATGTGGCAGGTGATGAACACAAAGGACAAGAGGGATCCTCTCCTACCCAGAGGTTTAGGTTCTGTGGTGATGGGAGAACATCATATGAAGACCTAATAAGGAAGCGATCCTACTCTCTTCCATTGACCAAAGGTTCTTGCCAGCCCAACTTGCATGTAGTTTCACACTCTCCCATCTCATCCACTCTCCCTGCTTGGCCTGGAAATGGCCTTTATACACCTCATCCTCTCCTCCTGCTTTCGCACCTCGTTGCTTCCTGCTTCCTCCTTCGAGCTGGGCCTGCCTTGTGCCATTTAGGAGGAGCTGAACTAAGCCCAAAACCCCATCTTCCATGCTGTATACTTGTTCCACAATATCCTTTGTTCCACATTTACACTACAGCTGCAGTTCCGGCCACTAAGACTGTGCTTGTCTGGTGGTAAGTTACAATTTGCAATATTATTTTAAAGTACTGTACTACAGTAATGAAAGATCTGCTTCATATAAAAATATTCCACATACTTTGTACAGGCTGTATTCAGCATGTCTTGGAAATATTCTGATTGTGTTTTCTTCATTGGGAATTAAGCAATATGTTTATTAAAATAAGTGCATTAATCTCTCTCCATGCATCATTCAAATAAACTTTAATTTTTGTGAAATCAATTTGTGAAATCCAATTTTTTTATGTTAGTTTCTCTGCTTATTCTAACATAGCAGACATATTCATGTGATTTTATTATTTGACCCCTTGGTGACAACATTAAACAGCTAATCTGTGAGAAAGATAACTGTAATTTGCCTATCTTGAATAAATGTGTGATTTATTGTAGGGTGACATCTACCATGCACTCTCATATGGACCCAAAACTACATGGACATTAAAATGAAGGCAAATGCCTCTGAAACCAGTTTACCAAAATAGAAAAAAAAAAAAAAACATGTTTATAGAACTGCACAAAATTATTGTTTGAATCTTTTTATTGACACACGTGCTGATCACATGAATCGGATATGGGTCACAATTTAAAGAACGTGTAAACAGACAGTTAAAAAATAGGATACAGGCAACAAATCAGAATTGGGCATCAAGACCTGCAGTGTAAACGAGGTTAAAGACCCAGAACACAGTTACTCTGACTGATCTCAGACCAGATACTGAGTACAATATTAAATGTGCAGCGGTGGGAAAACTCAACTACATCACTGAATCTGATGTCATCACAGTTATCACAAAATGATGAACATTCATGAAATATCAGCTATAGAATAGCATTAAACACTGTTATTCTAATCTTGAGGCGTTTTCACGTGACTTGTATCCTTCAACACAATCACTGATCTGATGTTCATGAGGAAGTTCATTGCTGATAGTGTCTCATTAAAGGCAAGGGTAATTTTAGGTTTCTACTGTAGGTAACGAGGTAAACTAGTCTCACAGAAGACAGTTTTTTGAAGTATACAAAACAGAAATCATTATACATCAATTCTAATCTGTCATATGCGGGGAAATGGCCAATAATAAATGTACCTTGGTTGAGTTATTGTAAAATGGTATTTAATGGTTGAGTTATTGTAAAATATATCAGGGATGTTGGTGAACATTTTATAATTTGATGATGATTTCAAAATATGAGATTGTACAAAATGTGTGCATGACCATCTATATTGTTATTGTGTTTTTATGCTTTACATACAGAACAAAAATGATCTCATCAAGAAAAGCACCTTAGTTAAATATGGAAATCCTGCTCAATATCATAAGACACACAATTTGGATCAATCTGAGCCATACAGAAAAATGATCGTTGGAGAGAGAGACAAAGCCAAACCCCATAAAACCATTCTGATGCTGGGAGAAACAGGAACAAGAAGAAAAGTCCTGATTAACACTACAATTGCTGTTCAGTTCCGGCCACTGGGATTGTGCGCAAGGCGGAGTGTGTGTATAGGCTACTGTGTGTGCGTCCATTCGAGAAGAGTGAGTTTAATATTATTTTTAAAGTACTGTACTACAGTAATGAAAGATATGCTTCATATTGAATTATTCCACATACTTTGCACAGGCTGTATTTAGCATGTCTTGGAAATATTCTGATTGTGTTGTCTTCACTGGGAAATAAGCAATATAAAGTGTATTAATCTCTATCCAAGCACCAATAAAACATATTTAAAAAGACACTTAATTTTGTGAATCAATTTTTATTGTAAGTTTCTCTTCTTATTCTCACACATACTTCTTGACTCAGGTGTAGTGGAGATACACCTATATGCAATTTTATTATTTGACCCGTTGGTGGCGCTGTTAAACAGCAAATTGTCTGTGAGAAATATAATAACTTGAATAAATACATTTTAACAAGAGTTATCTGATTTATTGTCAAGTAAGGCTATCAGGATGATAAAACATGTTTATAGAAGTGCATGCAATTATTGTTTGAAACATTTTTATAGCTTAGCTATAGCAAGATGCAGTAAAACAACTAAAACCCTCAAATCATTTTTCAGTTTGTGACAACATCAAAAGAAGACTTATATAGGCAAATATATGTGTGTGTGAGAGAGAGAGAGAGAGAGAGAGAGAGAGGGCAAATAAATACTAAATATTAATATGTAAATTGACATGCAAAATGTGTTTTTTTTACTCTTCTCACATTTTTCTCAAAACACAAACAATTGTCTAAATTGCAATATTAAGCAAGGCATTTGTCAACTTTTTGTAAAAATGTGTGTGTGTGTGTGTGTGTGTGTGTGTGTGTGTGTGTGTGTGTGTGTGTGTGTGTGTGTGTGTGTGTGTGTGTGTGTGTAAGTGTGTGTGTGTGTGTGTGTGTGTGTGTGTGTGTGTGTGTGTGTGTGTGTGTGTGTGTGTGTGTGTGTGTGTGTGTGTGTGTGTGTGTGTGTGTGTGTAGTGTGTGTGTGTGTGTAAGTGTGAAATGTGTATATTTTTCTGTCAGAGAGTCTGAGATTTTGATGTGCCATCATCACCAGACACACTGCATGTGTTTCACTGATCCTTCTCCAGATTCACTTGAAACTACACACACTCTCAGTGATGAAGACATTATTGCTTTCAGGGAACATGGGGATTATATGTGTAGCACTATTTCACAGAAAAACACAGTCAGAGAGCACTTTTCAATTTTTCTGATTAGTTTTTCATGTTTTTCAGAACTTTGTGTTTTTCTTCTCCTGCTCTCTTCTTGATGTTTTCCAGTGTTTCAGCTTTTTCAGACTCATTATTTTCCTTCAGCTTCTCCATCAGAAAATCAGCATGTCGGAGATGTGTTCAGTGAATCAGTGTGGAGTGCGATCATCTCCAGTGTATTCACACAGTGAAACGCATCCATCAGTAGCTTTACTCTCTTTATCTCTAATTCTTGCAGTTCTTCTTTCAGCCTATTGACCAAAATCTCACCATCTCTAACTTTAATTATATTATCATATTTCTTCTTCATATCTTCATGTGTCCTCTTCTCCTTTTTTGTCTTTGTTACATATATTTTTGCTTCTTTGACATGTTTGCTGTAGTGGCATTTATTTGTGCACACTGTACAGTGATAATCTTTCATCACATGACACCATGAGAGATTCTTGACCCACCAGCATCCTGGATAATGACAGTTCTCCTTACAGACGGTGCAGCACAACGCCTCTTTGGCTTTAGAGAGATCAATATCAACCTTGACTTTGTATTTCACTTCAACTTCATACTCAAAGTCCTTACTTTCTTTAACAACCTGTTTGTGCTTCTCCAGATCTTCTTGAGTGTGTTTCAGCTCATTCTGCTTACGGTTTATCTCTTTAATATGTGATTTTATATTGGAGATTTTTGCCTCCAACTGCCTCTGTTGTTCCAACACATGTTGGGTCATCTTCACGGGTTTTGGTTTTATGTTGTCAAGAAAATTGAAAAATCCTGTAATTCCTCTAAAACTGAGATCCCATGATTGCTTCATCATTTCATCTTCATCATCAGGTTCTGACTGACAGTTGTCAAACAGGAAATACACCGGCTGATTCTCTTTATTCACGGCACACTTGATTTTACCCTCTTTAACAGCCGTCAGGACATTTTTAGGGATCGGCTCCACGAGAGTGTGTGAGGAGCAAGATGATATTTTCATCAAAATAACTCCCAAATAAAGACTGAACAGCATCAAATATGTATATTTCTTTATCAGAGAGTCGAGACTGTGTTGCTTTAATCACCAGACACACTGCGTCTAATTCATTGATCCTTTGGATTTAATTAATCTAAGCAAACTCTCAGCGATCTCTTTATCTTTCTCATCTCCACGAGTGTCTCCATATCCTGGTGTGTCGATGATTGTTAGATCAGTTTTACTCTCTCGTAGATAAAACTCATAAACAGTGATGATGGAGGTCTGACTGTAAACTGATTTTGGATCATCATCTGTGATCTCAAACCAAACCTTGTCTTCTCTCTGAACATCTAACATGTAGTTGATCATAGTGTTGATCAGTTTTGTTTTTCCTGTTCCTGTTTCTCCCACCATCAGAATGGTTTTATGGGGTTTATTTAAGTCTCTCTCTCCAAAGGTGATGTTTTTATAATGCTCAGATTGATCATGAGAGTCTGGTGTTTGTGTCAGATGATATCGAGTGGGAATCCCCTCCTCAATTACTCTACTTTGCTTGATGATTACATGAAATTTCTGTAATCCTGGTTCTAAGCTGTCCATTTTTTTTCTGTAATATAAAAGAAAAAATATAACCCAAAAAAACAGACAGTTATGTAATGCAAATAATAATAATAAAATATAGACTACTAGTTCATTTTTTAATGAGGCAAAATTATGCATTTAATCGTCAATAACATTAATATCTTTGTCAATATCTTCACCAGAATACGTTTTAAAAGAAACGTTGAAAGAAGAGTAAGAGTCCTGCATGTGTCAGGTCAGCATCAGACTCCTACAATACACAGCACACCTCAACCCTGAACTGAACAACTTATCACTGATATAACACTCATAACCAGCAGACAAGAGTATAGTCACAACTGTTTATTAAAAAAAGAAATGACTAAACCTATTCCAAATGGCTTCAGAACACATGAAATGCAGTTTATAGCTTTGTGTGAGGAACAGAGTAAATCTTTGCTGAAATCGTCTGAAAATCTCTCTGTCAGTCATATCTTTCAAAAGATAAATCTAAACTTTAGCAAGTCAAAATCAGTCATGACACATTTAAAAGCCAATGACATCTGATATCAAAGCTGTTATAATGTGTGTGTGCAGTTATTTTAACAACATGGAAAATGGGTACAATGATCAAACTTTAGTCTGTTCCTCTTAAATAGAAGACGTGGAGAGCTAAAGTCATTTAGAAATAATTGTAAAGTGCTTTTTTGGGATAAATTATTGTGACTTTACTTTTATCTGCCTTAAAGTCTGCACACATGAAATGACAGTGATTATCATTCTTACTTCTCATCAGAATCTGTCATGACTGGTTCCAGGATTGAAGTCCTTCAAGTTCCCAAGAAAACTATTGATAAAGAAAGTAACAAACTTAACATTTTTACAACCATCACCAGTTCACAAAGACATACATTACACAGTATTTTCTGTAAACAGAATTTATATTGTTTAAAAATATGGGAACATTAAATATATCCTTCTATTTTGTCATTTTTCTTTATTTATAGGCCCTATTAACAATTATCTACAATATACAACTCACAATTTGAGATATTAAATATCACCATAACATTACAACACTGAGATACATCGTCTATTAAAGATCAATACACATTTTCTTACAGTATTACCTTTTTGTTGAAGTGCTTCTTTGTCTAACTCTCTTCTGGTGCTTGTAGACGGGAGAAAACCGTTGTATTTATACACTGGCCAACACCCATCTATTGAAGATCACATGATTTGCAAGAAAAAGGCAAAATGGTTGAAAAAAGTATTTGTTTTAAACATAGCGCTAAGTTTCTAACATGCAATTCCCAGATATAAATGTTTACTGAACTTTATTATATACTCCTGAATGGTAGACTCTGTTTTAAGTAGTATGAATGAATGATCTTGCAAAGTTTTATTTTTGTTCTGTTTTCAAATAATATGAAGGTGCTTGCTATGAATGTTTTTGTTTGATAGATAAATAATAAAATAATTGCCACAGATTTTATGCACACACCCAAAGTGCGCCCACATAAAGTCAAATGTCAAAATGCCGGAGTATATACGTAAATACATTCAGTTATGCTTTAAGTGAACAAACAGTTGAGAAAGAAAATGCATGTGTAACAGTATAAATAGATTCGTACGTTCAGGTCTTAAAGTGACAGCAGCCTAATAAACCTGCTGTCAAATTATGAGATAATATTACAAATATCAATATGGCAGTTTTTCCCTACGGTATCGATGTCAAAAATTGTGGCCAGTGAAAATTCTTAGTGGTAGTAACTCGGACGAATTACCGGTTTCACGATAAGCCATGATAAAATATACTGATGGTCAGTATTATTGTTTAATATTGAATTATATTTAAAACCGTGTTTGATATTCACAATTGTAATAACTCATTGTAAATGAGTCTGACATATACTCATCTGACACAGGCGCGCACTGTTTCGTTTTTTATTTGAGAAGGAATGGCAGAAGGCTGTGACCGTGCTCTGGAGATTTTTCAGCCTTTTAAGAGGCCCAAATCTGAGGTGTGGTCATATTTCGGTCATTAGATTGATCAAGAGGACAGTCACTGTTCACGTTCCACGTGGGGCATGCGCGTGCCGGTGTACAGTGGCTGACGAATCAGGGAAGGACACGTCATGACTGTTTTTTAATGTGTTTTTTTAATGATCTGTTTGTTTGTGTTTCATGTTAATGTAACATTATGTATTTGTAAAATATGTAAAACATTCCAGCTGTTTACGAATCAAAATCCGGACATACTGTGATGCATGTATGAATTATCATGTTAGACTCAGTTAGAAATGTAATAGCCTCTATAGAGTCTGAATTTGCTTTTATATAAGTTAACCTTGTTCAGTTTACAACCTGCAGCATACCATAGCTAAACACATACAACGATACTACTGTAAATCAAAGATTTGATGATGGATTATGCGGAAAGCCTTATAGCCTTTCTTCCGACCGTGGCGATTAGCCTACATTAAACATTTTATTTAGTAAGTGTGAGCGCGCTGGGCGGGCATAACTTACATTCGCAGCCTGACTCATATGAGTATTCAATGTGCGGTGGCTTGCTGACAGCAACAGCTGGCTGTTTGGAATGAGACGACCCAGTTACTGTGAACGGAGAGCGCTTTATAAACTGTGACGCGCAGCAGTACCGGGGACAGTGTGTCTGTTTGTGTGTCTGTTAAGAGTTAGCGCTCGTGAACAGGGAGACACACATAACCTGATTTATACGAGGTTGAACTGGCCATGTGACAAAGCGGGCATAAAATGGACACAAGCGCAGGTTCACGGGTGAATTTAAAAACGTGGAGCGTTGTTAACTAATTGATCCATATATAAGGCGCTCTGGATTATAAGGCGGCACTGTCGTTTTTGAGAAGATTTAAGGCTTTTAAGTGCGCCTTATAGTGCGGAAAATACGCTAATTGAAAAGCGTATATACAGCGCGCGTCTTCCTCTGCTTGTAAACAGAAAGTTTTGCGCTTCCAGCTATATCAGCACATCATCTTATACGGTAGGTGGCGGTAATACTCCTAAGCGGTGAGCAGCCGGTAACAAAGAGTAGTCGAAGACGTCAGAATGTCCTCATCTCAGTTCTCGCGCATGCGTTCTGGAAATCTCTTCTACTCTTGTCTCAAGGCCCATAAAGAATTAATGGAATAGTCGAATAAAGTCATTATTTATGTTTTTTTTTCGCACAAAAAGTAGTCTGTCGCTTGATAAACTTATAATTGAGCCACTGTAGGCACATGGAATTTTTAAACATTTTCTTTAATGACTTCATGGGCCGTCAAGAGCTAGTCCCTTAGGCAGTCTTTGAAGGAGTGATCCAGCTCTCAGATTAAATAAAAAATATCTTCATTTGTGTTCCGAAGATGAACGAAGGTCTTACAGGGTTGGGTACAGCATGGGGTGAGTAATTATTTACTTAATTTTCATTTTTGATATTCTTCTAAATATCCAAAAATTGGCTGAATGGATTAGAAAATGGTAAAACTCAACTGTTTAAAACTCTGGGGAGTGGTAAAATGAGCCTATTTCCAAAAAAGTGGAGATATCCCTTTAAGAAAGACCACGGCTTTAGTCAACATGTAGGCCTATTTTAAAATAAACTAAAATGTAGATTGTGTAAAATTTTCTATTATTTCCTTGTAGCCTACATGTTCAGTTAAAAATAAAGCTAAATAATCTGTAATACCATACTGTAGCCACTGTCTCTATAGCCCTTTAAATAAATATATAGGCTATTCAGGGCTGTGAAACCTTAATAAATAAAAGTTGTTGTTTTTTAAAATAATATCTGTTCTTGGGAAATCCCAGTGTACCCATGGGCAAACGCCCCATCAGAGGGAGGAAAGGCGGAGAAAGCTGACGAACGTTCACGGGAGGTCAAAGGAGACTTCCATGACTTCGACAGCTCCTCACGCACTTCCGGGAAGACGGTATTGGGGTTGGCTGAGGCCATGAAGTGCATGAAGGCGCTCCAAAAACCAATCATCCAACAGCGAGCGCTCAGGGGCAGGGAGGAGGGTTACACACTGGGACTCCCGAGGGAGGCAGACGCAGCCGCATCGTCACTTCCAAGGACTCTTGCCCACCTTTGATGCTGCGAATTGACATTCGAGTCATCCTCTGGAGCGCCGGAATGGAACAAGCGGGCATTTGAAGATGAACCGCCTGAATCACCACGGCACTCTCGGGTTGCTACACTGCAGAGTGGGGTGTGGTCCGAGGACGCATCGTCGAATTGTTCCACACCGTCACCCTCAAGTCACCCTGTCCACCAGCCGAAGTACCACCTCTCATGGAGGGATAGATCGGGGATGTGGATGAGGAGACCTCTCTGTCTAGAGATGAGATCAGTTCGAGTCTCGACCTCAGTGTTGCGATGGTCATGTTCCCACAGAAAGAACATGAGTCATACCACAAGCACTGCTTTAGCATGCTCTAAGCCCAGACACACAAAACAGCGATTGTGCCCATCAAAGGAAACAAGTATCGACCGTATCCAGAAGAACACAGGCCACGTGCCACGTGCAGCTCTTTTAGAGAGGAAAAACTTCTGCGATGATGAGGGGACCAGGGAGAAACACACAGACTGGCAGACCACTGCTCAGATTGCAGCCAATGTGAGACCTGCTGGGTACCGCCGTCAGCACGAACACCGGAGAGTTCGCTCGTCTCTGAAGAGGAAGTCACTGATGATAAACTCAGGTCTTTAGGCTTGTGGAGTGAAGAGATGCTCTTGGCTCCGAAGCGAAAACATAACTGCTTTGCGTCCGCATTGCTACTGCTCTTGGCATTTCATTGCCATTGGCTTGTTTTTTAATACCCGAAGATGATTGGCTTTGAAGGCGAGAACCCCCATTCTCCGTCATCCGATGTAACTCGAGATAGACTCAAAAGGGAATTAATGCTTCTTAATGAAATCTGCTAATCGTAGCTTGTACAGACTGAACAGCAATGGTCCTAGTACTGAGCCTTGAGGTACACCAACTTTTGACCAATAAGGCATCTCTTCATTTACTGCTACAAACTGATAATGGTCAGATTTAATGATAATGATTTAAAATGGTATGATTTAAAGGGCTACCATTATGTTATTTTAATGCTTTCCGGCGCTTGCGCAAGCCGATACTGCCCGCTCCCTCAGATCACTTGGAGGTGGCTTTGGTTACAAGTGGTAAAAGCGATATGAATACTGTTCGGTTTTCTCACACAAACTGCTTTTTTCGTGTCTTAGGCCTTCAATGTGTACTTACATTTAAGAGTCATTAAATCATGTTTAATTTGGACTTCTCTGTGCATGCTCTTTGTGGTGGTGACCATAGACCTGCATTATATGACTGACAGACAGAGAACGCTTTGACCTGAAAATATCAACATTGAAACTACTGTGGAAACAAAGACACCTACATCTTGAATGCCCTTGAGGTAAGATAAAACTAAAATTGCCAAAAAATTATTTCAAAGTGAACTATCCCTTTAATCTCGAGATGGTTTTATTTTCTTTTTATTATTGCTTGGCCTTAATCCTCTTCCGTCAGGTATGGTGGTATAATTAATACAATTAATTTGATTTGTCATGATTAATTTGTGTTCATAATCAGTAAAGAATAAAATAAAATCTTCAAACAAGAATAAACAAAGGCCTAAGTGAACAATTAAATTATTGTATTATTATCTTTAACTCATGAAGCTATCCAATCAGCATTTCTCGCTCAGATGTGACGGCGGAATTAAAACATTATCAAAATGTGATTACAGAATTTAATTGCAGATATTAAATTATCTATTAAATTGTAATTTTCTCCTTAAAGTCTTGCAAGGTAACAATAATGCCTGACCACTTGGTGAACAAAGAAAACATTTTTGCCATTAGGGATTGGCATTAGTTAATGCATAAACATGTAAATGATTTAGCCTACCTTATAAATATAATTTAGTTTTGCCAGAGTAAATGGGAACATGATTTATTGAAAATAATTGAAAATATATAATTGGTTCTTATGTCAATACTTTTAATGGCTTGTAAACTTTCCATTTTCCCACTGTGTTATTCTAGCCTCCACAGGATTGTTGTCAGCACGAAACACGTCTAAGCACACGAATGCTGAATCTTTGTCAGCGCTGGAATGAAAGGAAAAAATAATAGAGTTGTTGCTCTAAGAAGCCATAGCTTATACATGTTGCATTAAACTGGCAGAATGTTTAGGCAATAGAGGGAATGCATTCACGTGACTTCCGCCGGAACAACCCCTCTCAGCCTGACCGAGTGGCAAAAGATCTGCTGCGTGACTGGATTTAATAGGGGAAACTGCGAAAATGCGACTAAAACTAACAATTTTATCAATTTAAATTAAATGTTGGACTCAATATAGTGTTCCTTACAACTTACTAAAGATCGTGATCCATGGATATTATTGACATGCAGCCAGGAATCGTGTTGCCTGACATTTATGTTTGCCTGATTTCGACACCGGGGAAATAAAAGCAATATAGACCTAAACATAAAGCAAATTTGCCTGTGAACGTTGTATATAAATACAATATAGGTTTAAATATGGGTGATCACTTATATCAGTGTTATATATAGCCTATATATCATCATATCGGTCCAGCCCTAAAACTTTATAGTTTTTTTTAGTCAGTGTTTATTAAAAAAACATCCAATAATGCAGAATATGGAATGATACATATTTAATTGATGAGTTGTTTATATATATATATATAACAATACAAAATATATGGGTATGGTTTTACAGCTAAATTCAGCATATTGACACAAAATGAAAACTGCAAATCCACCTTTCGCTGACTGGAGTCCAGTTGTTTCTGTGAATTGCAGCGATCCATTTGCTCCTCTTTCTATAGCAGCTGCAGTCTGTAAAATATACCTCAGATTTTTTATCAAATCTAGTTGTAAAGTCAATCGCAAAGCTCTTTCCACTTTATATGTGTTGTGTTTGTTTTTCGCGGCATTCACGCTGAACACATAAACAGCCGCTCAGTCTTTTTGCCACTCACTGTGAGAAACTGCAGCACTCCGGCCGGAGGTGACGTCACGCGCATTCCCTCTATTAATTTGGCAGTAATTACCAACACAGTCTCATGAAGATGCGTATCTATACCACGAGTGTCATTTCTCAGTGGCATTTATACGCCAAAATGGTTTTTGCGTGTATATGGTACGCACTAAAAAACCCTGGGTTATGTTTAGGGGGGAGGGGGTGGGGAGTTTGTGCATATTATACGCCATAAAGTGCGTATCATATGTGCACGAAGTAGCGTGCCATATACACGCAAAAACTGCTTTTGCCGTATAGATGCCACGAGAAATGACATTCGTGCCATAGATACTAACTTTCATGAGATCGGGCTTGTAATTACATGTTTAATCTTTGTCTTGCCTGGAACGGCTGCATTGTATGAGAACAGAACTAAGCTGGACGATGAAGTCACTGTTTTCTCCAGAACTGCTTTATAAATGAAATGAACTAATTTAACCAACGCTGATCTTTACAACTGAAACTGAAAACACTAAACTGCCGACTGCTGTTCAGCTGAAATCTATTTGCATACTTTTTTCTGTTATCACTGTAAAGCTGCTTTGAAACAATCTGTATTGCATAAAGTGATACATAAAGATGCTTGACTTGACTTTGAATACTGAACATTGAAGTGTAGTTGCTTGGAATTACTCGGATTGTGTTCCTGTTGTGGTCAAGAAGTGAGATATGCTTTGAAAATCAGAACATGGTTTTGTTTGTAGCAAGAATATAGTTGATCAAATGTAAATACCACATTCAATGGAATTCCATCATATCTTCTCTTATTCAAAATAAATCTGTGGGGATGCATTTCCTCTGCCATCAGGGATTTTACAATTTCTTGCAAATCATGTGATTTTCAAAAGATGGGTGTTGGCCAGTGTATAAATACAACGGTTTCCTCTGGTCTACAAGCACCTGAAGAGAGTTAGACAAAGAAGCACTTCAACACACTGGTAATACTGTAAGTAAATGTGTTGTAAATGTGTCTCAGTGTTGTAATGTTATGATGATATTTAGCATCTCAAATTGTAAGTTGTATATATTGTAGATAATTGTTAATAGTGCTTATAAATATAGAAAAAGGACAAAATAGAAGGATATATTTAATGTTCCCAATATTTAAAATATATATATATAAATTCTGTTTACAGAAAATACTGTGTAATTTATGTCTTTGTGAACTGGTGATGGTTGTAAAAATGTTAAGTTTGTTACTTTCTTTATCAATAGTTTTCTTGGGAACTTGAAGGACTTCGATCCTGGAACCAGTCATGACAGATTCTGATAGAGAAGTAAGAATGATAATCACTGTCATTTCATGTGTGCAGACTTTAAGGCAGATAAAAGTAAAGTCACAATAATTTATCCCAAAAAAGCACTTTACAATTATTCTAAATGACTTTAGCTCTCCACGTCTTCTATTTAAGAGGAACAGACTTAAAGTTTAGATCATTGTACCCATTTTCCATGTTGTTAAAATAACTGCACACACACATTATAACAGCTTTGATATCAGATGTCATTGGCTTTTAAATGTGTCATGACTGATTTTGACTTGCTAAAGTTTAGATTTATCTTTTGAAAGATATGACTGACAGAGAGATTTTCAGACGATTTCAGCAAAGATTTACTCTGTTCCTCACACAAAGCTATAAACTGCATTTCATGTGTTCTGAAGCCATTTGGAATAGGTTTAGTCATTTCTTTTTTTAATAAACAGTTGTGACTATACTCTTGTCTGCTTGTGTATGAGTGTTTTATCGGTGATAAGTTGTTCAGTTCAGGGTTGAGGTGTGCTGTGGATTGTAGGAGTCGATGCTGACCTGACACATGCAGGACTCTTACTCTTCTTTTCAACGTTTCTTTTAAAACGTATCCTGGTGGAAGATATTGACAAAGATATAAAGGGTTAAGTTCACCCAAAATGAAATTAAGTCATTAATTACTCACCCCATGCTGTACCAAACCCAGTAAGACCCACGTTCATCTTCCGAACAAAAATGAAGATATTTTGATTAGATTTGAGGTGGATCACTCCTAGACTGCCTAAGGGACTGACACTTAGACGGCAAATAAAGTCATTATAGAAAATGTTTAAATATTCCATGTGCCTACAGCGGCTCAATTATAAGTTTATCAAGCAACCATATTTAAACAAATATCTTCATTTGTGTTTCAAAGACGAACAAAGGTCTTCGGGGTTGGTACAGCATGGAGGTGAGTAATTAATGACTTAATTTTCATTTTTGGGTGAACTAACCCTTTAATGTTATTGAATGAGATGCATAATTTTTCCTCAATAACTAGTCTATATTTCATTATATTATTACATTTTACAAAACTATCTGTTTTTTTGTAATATTTTTTCTTTATATTACAGACAAAAAATGGACAGTTTAGAACCAGGATCACACAAATGTCATGCAATCATTGAGCAAAGTAGAGTAATTGAGGAGGGGATTCCCACTCGATATCATCTGACACAAACAACAGACTCTCATGATCAATCTGAGCATTATAAAAACATCACCTTTGGAGAGAGAGACTTAAATAAACCCCATAAAACCATTCTGATGGTGGGAGAGAACAGGAACAGGAAAAACAAAACTGATCAACACTATGATCAACTACATGTTAGATGTTCAGAGAGAAGACAAGGTTTGGTTTGAGATCACAGATGATGGTCAAACATCAGTTCACAGTCAGACCTCCATCATCACTGTTTATGAGTTTATCTACGAGAGAGTAGAACTGATCTAACAATCATCGACACACCAGGATATGGAGACACTCGTAGGAGTTGAGAAAGATAAAGAGATCGCTGAGAGTTTGCTTAGTTTATGTCAATGTGACGACTGGATCCAGAAACTAGACGCAGTGTGTCTGGTGATTAAAGCAACACAGAATAGACTCTCTGACAGACAAACATACATATTTGATGCTGTTCAGTCTTTATTTGGAAGTAATATTGATGAACATAGTTTTGCTCTTCACATACTCTCACGGATCTGTCCCTAAAGTTGCTCTGACGGCTGTTAAAGAGGATAAAGTCAAGTGTGCCGTGAATGAACAGAATCAGCCGGTGTATTTCCTGTTTGACAACTGTCAAGGAGAGACATTTCCTAAAGAACATCAGATGATCCAAAAGCAATCATGGGATCTCAGTTTAGAGGAATTACAGGATTTTTCAATTTTCTTGACAACATAAAACCAAAACCCGTGAAGATGACCCAACATGTGTTGGAACAACAAGAGGCAGTTGGAGGCAAAAATCTCCAATATAAATCACATATTAAAGAGATAAACCGTAAGCAGAATGAGCTGAAACACACTCAAGAAGATCTGGAGAAGCACAAACAGGTTGTTAAAGAAAGTAAGGACTTTTGAGTATGAAGTTGAAGTGTCCTATAAAGTGAAGGTTGGATATTGATCTCTCTAAAGCCAAAGAGGCGTTGTGCTGCACCGTCTGTACAGGAGAACTGTCATTATCCAGGATGCTGGTGGGTCAAGAATCTCTCATGGTGTCATGTGATGAAAGATTATCACTGTACAGTGTGCACAAATAAATGCCACTACAGCAAACATGTGCAAAGAACCAAAAATATATGTAACAAAGACAAAAAAGGAGAGAAGAAACAGATGAAGATTTGAAGAAGAAATATGATGATAATATAATTAAAGTTAGAGATGGTGAGATTTTGGTCAAGAGGTTGAAAGAAGAACTAGGCCCACATAAATTAGAGATAGAGCGAGTAAAGCTGGTGATGGATGCTGACATTTTCACTGTGTGTATACTCTGGAGAGTGGTCGCACTCACACACTGATTCACTGAACACACTCCGACATGCTGATTTTTCTGATTGAGAAGCTGAAGGAAATTAATGAGCCTGACAGAGAGAAAGCTAAACAATTAGAAGACATGAAGAAGATCAGGAGAAGGAGAAAAAACAGAGCACTGGGATACAAGTGCTACAATAAATCCCTAGCTCAGGTAAAGAAAAATCATTGAAAGTGCACTTGATGTGATGTGAAAAGGATAATAATTAATTGATCAAAGCTGCTCATATACAGCATTTTGTCAGTTGGAGACAAGAGACTTGGTAAACTCTGGCACCTTTCAGCAATTTTGTGTGTTGTATAGAGAATATTAAGTGCAGAATAGAATAAAACTACTTTACATATAAATACTGTAAATACTGTATATTATTATTATTTAGTATATCCACTTGAGAGGCAAGGCCAAATTTTCTCTTGAATAGTAAAAGTCTTTCTTGGATGTTGTAACACAAATACTGTGTGCTGTTCTCCAGTATTTCAGGAGCTACAGTAGTTTTGTCTTTACTTTCCTGCCTCATTGTTATTATATTGTTTTACTGTATTTGTTGTGCTTATCATTTATAGTCTTTTTTCCTTTTCTTTTTTGATTCTTAGAGGATTCTGATAATGGAGTATGTATCTTTGTATTGTTTGTTGGCAAGTTTTTAGAAGTATTTTGGTTTGGTTAATATCACCTTTTCTATTGTCCAATGCACTTTCTTTGTTTAATAAATCTGCTCTTGAAAACTGCCTTCTGCTGAACTAGTTTTTATAATGCTGTAATGCAGAGGATCACAAATTTTCCACTTTTGATCAAATCAGCTCAGAGCAAAAGCTTGGATCTACTAACATAAAACTAAATTTTGATGAATATCATTATCAATATCCCAATAAATCATGCTGCTATAAGACCCCATCAGTTGTTTGACTCACACTTTTGCAAAATTGTGGAAGAATCTGAAAAAATAAAACATACCTACAACAGTATTTTGGTTATTTTGGCATATTATTATGCAAATGCTACAACATAATTTTAAATATAGTGCAATCTTATTTAAACACAACACTATTATTCAATAAATAAATATAAGGTTGCCCATCCCTGAGGAAGGAGGTCCTTAATCAGAGGAATTGGCCAGGGAGGTGCTGTCGCAAGTTCTGAGAAGAGACCAGGGAAGGGTGTGCGTTCCGCTGGGGTATTGTGTGACAGGGGTCTGGCGATGAAAGCGGGACGGGAGTGGCGAGGCTTGTAAGCGGCGCACACTGTCATCCAAGAAGCTCTGTGACCGGGGGACGAGAGTGGTGAGGCTCATGAGTGGCACACTCGTGTCGTCCCACACCACACTCTGGCGGCTCAAGAGATCAGGGGTGTTAGCTCTGTTCTTCACCCACACAGGAGAAAAAGTGATCCTTCCCCCGGCCCTGCCCACCAGGGAAGGAGTGGCCCTGCCACCAGCCTACTCAGAACAGAACTGTAGGCCACCTCCACCGCACGACCCGATAAGCGGCTGCTGTGTGCGCGAAGCAGGACTGAGTGAACTCCGGCAGGCGGCTGGGATGGAGGCAGCAGCTGGCCCGCCGGGGTAGTATGTGCTTAACAGCCTCAGTCTGTCTCTTGGCGGCCGGAGACTTTTGGGCGAGGTCCTTCGACTTGCGCGCCGGAAAAGGCCTGCCTGGGGGATAGGGGAGTTCGAGGAGACGTGTCTGCTTGGCATCCCGCATACTTGAACCAGGTTAAGACACAGGTGTCTTTCCTGGACCACAGCTGTGTACAGTCACCTGAAGTGCTGTCACCTTCGTCGGCTCAGAGAGCAAGGTCGCTGGCGGCACACAGTTCATCAAAGAGCTCTTGGTCAGCTCTTTCCCTCAGTGCATGTCCTTGAGCATCCTGGCCTGGTAGGACTGGGAGGATGGCCATGGCATGCAGTGAGCACTCTGCTGGGATCAGGTCACCCAGATAGGGCGAAAACCTACAGGCTTTGGAGGGGTGCTTTGGGTCACCACGCCACATCAGAAGCACTCTGCGGACACAGTTGCATCGCAACAGAGACTTCGAACAGGATGAATCCCCAGTGTACTCTTTCACTGCGGCCTCATCGAGGGCAGAGTCAGCGCGAAGGAGGTCGCAGGAGTGGTCAGCAGAGGAAGACAACGGGGACTTCCAGAAGCTTTGTGGCCTACTTCATCCACTTCTGGGAAGAAGGGAGCAAGGCGGTGTGCAGCCCCAGAGACCTCGATCAGTCGCGACCGCGAGCGTTCGGGAGAGGGGTGGGGAGTACCACGCTAACCCCGACACTTGCTGGCGGCCCCAGGAAAGCATAGCTGTTCGGTTCCGGACTCGGACTCGGAAAAGCGCATCCGGATCCTCATCCCACCGAGAATATCAGGCTCACCTTGTGATGTGCTGATCGGCATCGGCCTCATCATCTGGAGTACCCAGATGGGGACAAGAGGCACATCCGAAGATGGCCCAGCGGACTGCACTCAGAGGTGTTTCGCTGGTGCGGGGGGTGTGGCTTTTTTAACACACCGTAACCCTCAGGTCACCCTGGCCACCAGCCAAAGTGTCGCCTCTCGTGTAGGGGACAGATCGGGGTGTGGCACGGATGGCTACCTTTAGGTAGGGTCACGAGTCTCGAATTCAGCACAGCGATGTTCATGTTCCTGCAGTGAGAACATGGCTCATCCATGAAAGCTGCCATTGCGTGTTCTTAAGCCCAAACCCGCAAGCACAGTGATCGATACACGCCGATCAGATGATGACGGAATGACCGCACCCAGAATCACACGGGTAGAAACATCTTGAAAAAGACATGCCCGTGCAAGACTCTTTTGTGAAAGGATGCTCAACAGCCTGTGCTGAAGCGGCCAGAGAAGAAACACACACGATCGATCCAGATCACTGCACTGCACTTCCCATTTGTAAACACTCAGGTAACACAACACTTACCATATGGTTTTACCCAAGTATACATAGTTTTACTGTGGTATTTCTAGTTAAAGCACCAGTACAACAACCACACACCATGGATTTAACACAGTAAATGTTTCAGATTTACAGTGGTAGGCTGCATGCTTAACACAGTAACTTGCATGCTTTTACCACAGTAAATGACTGTGTTAAGACCTCATAAAAAATATCAGCTCTAAGAGAAGAGAGACTAAATAGGGTAAACAAGAGACGGTGGCAGGCAGATAAATAAAATCTATTTATTTACTCACAGTCACAACAGACGTCACAATAATAATGAATGTACCAAACAAGGAGACAAAAAACAGAAGCATTTGGCATCTATGCCTAGAGTCAGCTCCGTCAATCAGCCACTAAAATAGCTGGAGAGAGAGAGAGAGAGAGAGAGCGCATACGCTCCAAAAGGATGCAGGCGATGCCAAGAAAACCAGGAGGGACCAGACACAGGAACACAGACACAGATCGTAACAAATCGGTATGAAAAGAGTGAGATGCCAGTCGACTTCTCAGTGGCAACTCATTATACTGCTGATGTGAACAAGACCTGCCCTGCGAAGAGTAGCAAGCTTATTTTAAACGCAAATGATCTGAGGCATCCATGCAAACCTGTCGAGGCATTATACACTACCGGTCAAAAGTTTTAAGATCGAGTAATATTATTATGTTTTTAAAAGAAGTCTCTTCTGCTCACCAAGGCTGCAATTTTTTGATAAAAAATTACAAAATAAAAAAATTAAAAAATTAAAATAAAACAGTAATATTGAGAATATTATTACAAGATTTTAAACAGCGGATTGTCTATGTTGAATATATATAGAGTGTAATTCTTCCCTGTGATCAAAGCTGAATTTACAGCATCATTACTCCCAGTCTTCAGTGTCACATTATTCATCCAACAGAATTGATTATAATATGATGCTCAAGAAACATGTATGATTATTATCAGTGTGAGACAGTTTTTTACAGTTTTATTTCAGGATTCTTTGATGAATAGAAAGTTCAAAAGAACAGAATTGATCTTGAAATGGAAAGCTTTTGTTTACATTAATTCACTACCCTTTAAAAAGTTTGGGGTCAGTAGAGATTTATTTTTTATTTTTTGAGGAAAATACTTTCTATTAATCAAGGAGTTAAATTGATCAAAACTACAGTAAAGATCCATTTATAATGTTAGAAAAGATTATATTTTAAATAAATGCTGTTCTTTTGAACTTTCTATTCATCATAAAATTTTGGGGGGGGGAAATGGCACACGACTGTTTCCACCATTGAAAATAATAATCAGCATATTAGAATGATTTCTGAAGGATCATGTGACACTGAAAACTGATGTGTAATAATCAGCAAGAGTAATGATGTTGAAAATTCAGCTTTCAAATTACATTTAAAATCTATTAAAAGTGCAAACAGTCATTTTAAATTGTCATAATATTTCACAATATTCTGTTTGTCATTTTTTCATCACAATAAAGCAGCCTTGGTGAGCAGAAGAGACTTCATATAAAAACATAAAAAATCTTACCGATCTAAAACTTTTGACAGGTAGTGTATATAAACATGCTATTTTTAAATGAACATGGAACATTTACTGAGTTTCGCTTTTCCTCAAACTATATCGCTATACTTGAGACGAGTCAAAATTGACTGAAATATGTTCAAATAAAATATTTTTTGTTTTCAATTGATAATTTTTCAAATACTTTTCAATTAAATAGTTTAAATTTTTATGTTTCCAAACTATGTCAGATGTGAACCAATTCTGTAGGATTGACCCATATAGCCTTTGAACAGGATTTGTTTCCAGGTATTGAGCTAAAAATGTGCTTTTGACTTCCATTTATATTTGGATTCTGTTGCATTTAGTCATCATTTAGAAGACGCGCTTTTATCCAAAAGCGAAACATTACGACAAGTCTGAGGAGCTAAAGACAAGTCAAGTCGTTGTGAAGAGGCAAAAACAACAAAAGAAGGATGCAAAATACAAAGTTCGGGCATTGCTCAGAGTAGCATAAGCCAGACCAGGGAGGATTTAAAGGAAAGGGACATTTTAAAGGAAAAGGAAACTTTTTTATGTTTAAAGCTCACAGAAGAGATGAGTTTTCAGTTGTCTTTTAGGGATTGCTGTTGCATTACTGTAAAAAAAATATAAACATGTACATACACCAATTGCTCACATTATGGTGGCCCTGTGTGCTGAGTGGAGTGTAACTACACCTTTGCCAATATGCTTATAAGCAACTGAAAAAAGCACAAATGTCAAGACATGTTCAAAACATCCCAACCAAAAACACCTTAGACCCAGAGGGTTTTGAGGCAAGGAATAGATTAAATTGGTGTTTAAAATGGACGCTTGGTGACAACACCTCCAGGTAGCTCAGGCTAATACTGTTTACATTAGTTTGTTTTATACTTTGCTTCTTCATATTTCCATCAGGATCGTCTGATCAGCACAAACTCGGGATTCTTGAATTATACCAAATATAGCATATACAGCTCAATAATGCATCAGTACTTCAGATGACCTGCAAAAAGCCAATGAACTGAATGACTTTCTGTACTGAGATCTGAATCTCGGGACTTCTCCTCTAAAGGGAAGAATGTTCAGGAGAACAATTTCTATTGCATAAGATTGAGTTTTTTAAAAACTTGTTTACTAAGAAGCCAACGAGGCCAAATGAAATATATGCACTGGACTTCCATGCTGACAATCATATTCTCAGATTCTCTGATAAGATTGCCAGGCAATCCTCGGCCCTTCTGCGTTGAGGATCATCATCCTGCGGCATATCGTGTCGGTAATTTGTGCAGTGGTGCAACAACCGACTATCTGCTCAACGTAACCAAGACTGAGAGAGATGGTGTGTGACCCAAAAGCCATATACCAGGCGATACCAGGCCTGAATAACAATTTACTCAGGTTACTCAGTTACTCAGGTTAGCTCTTACAAGTACCATGGTGTACATATTTATTAATGAACTGACATGGAAGGGCCATGTAAATACTGTAAATTGCAGAAAATAGTTTCCAGAAAATAGTTTCCGATTGGAAAACACATACTTCACCCAGAATTCCAGCTTTTACCATTTGGCAGAAGATTCAGAGTTCCTCAAATGCAGGCTAAACCGATATAGACGCGAAATGTTTTGCCTGTTTTTTGTCCATTAGAGCTTATCAGACACAGAACCCAGTCAGGCTGGCTGGGTTGTGCACTATATGTCATCATGCAATGAGTAGGTTCTGGGTAATGTGTGATATGTTCAGGTGAAAATGTGCATATTCAATTGTTTCATTATGTTATGATGCTGCATAGGTTATGTGGAAAGTTATTAGTATACTGCAAACGTGCTCTGCCATATGGGGAGCTGTGCATTATGTCATTTGTGCAATATGTATTGATAGGGGTTGTGAAATGTCAGTTGTACATTTTGTAAATAGGGTGTGCATTATCTCATTTGTGCAATATTTATGTTATTAAGGATTTGCAATATGGGAGCTGTAATTAATAACGGGTGTAATATTATGTACGTGCCCGTCTAATGTATATTTGCAACATGTTTCGTGAGAGGATTTGTTGACAAAGGTTTAATTTTTGTATTTTGTGTTGTCTCTAAAGCTGTGGGATGGACAGAGTCAAAACTAATTTCCCTTCAGGGGCAATATAAACTTATCTTATCTTATCTTATTTAACACAAGATTATGATACTTTACTGTATTTGAGACATCAGACAAATGCAAGGGGCTTATTTTACATTTTAAAGCACATCCGTTTTTTGTTGTTGATTATTTTTAACAAGATTGTTGTGCTTGCATTATTTGGCACAAAGTTCTATGACATGTTTAATGGCAAAACCAATGACATGTTTCCTTTGTTATCCTGGTAATGAAATATGTGGGGCCTGGTTCTGTAGGCCTATGTTATAGTCATCTAAAGTTTCCTATTTTATATTAGGCCTAAATGTAAACACTGTTAACATGTAACGTTAGCCTGACGACTAGGCTGATTGTGATTGTGAATCTGTTTATTTATTTATCAACCCTGCATATCTCCTTCATTATATATGTGCAGGATCAATAAGGTTTCAAATATCTTAACACTTCAGTCTACAGCTGCATTATTACTATGATCACTGCTGTAAATCTATGCAATGGCGTAGTCTTTGAAGATGGAAAAGATGTCCAGCAGAAAAGTGATGAACATTTATTGCTTATTTTATGTGTGGAGAACTGTCATTATCCAGGATTGTGGGGTTAGGAGATCTCTAGTAGTTCCAGTGTGATTAAGATGATCACTGAACAGTGTGCACAGATAGATGCCAGCTACCGCAAGACATGTCAAAGAAGCAAAAATATGTCCAACAAAGACAAAAAAGGAGAAGAGGACAGACAGAAGAAATATAATATGTTTGGAGATGGTGTGTTGTGGTCCAGAAGATGGAAGAAGAAACTGCAAGAATTAGAGGAGAGAACAAAGCTTTTAACTGTGCGGATATAGAGGGCAAATGCACACTTGAACTAATTCACTGAACATACTTCTGTATTTTGATTTACTGATTGAAAAGATAAAGGAAATAAATGAGCCTAAAAAAAGTGTTAAAATACTGGAAAAACATCAAAAACAAGAGATACAAGATTATTTAAAATAATTACAAATGATGCCTCATCTGGATTATGCTGACTGTATTTCCATTTGCTTCCTAGTTGCTTTAAATAAACTGCATACTGCTAAATGAACTAATATTAAAACAGTGATTATATTAAATTCTGTAATTTGGTTTATACACTTCTGAAAAATACAAGAAAAAGTAATACTGTAAACAACAAATAGCCAGAACATTGTTATTCATTCATTAAATGATGTCAGTGTAATAATCATCACTGAAAGGCTAAACTGTTTAATTGTATTTATCAAGCAATGTCATATTGGAGGCCATATAAAAATCTTGAATATCATAACCATGAAAGACATGATATATTGTTAAATACTGTCCATATTTATAGCTGTATTTTTATCACAGCAACACATGTCTTATGCACATTTCTAATATGTTTGAGAAGTCAAGACAACATTGTTCTAACGGATTAACTGTCAGCTATAGCCTTTATCCCAGACTAGCAATGGGCTCTATGCATCAGCGGTATTTGAATTGAAGGTTTTAAGGATGCACGATGTTAACTTCCGCGATAATTAAGTCCAATGCAATTCTAGAATTTATACTGAAATTTATACTACCATGGTTATACTAAAACGTTAGTCACAAAAATTTAATAGAGAACACAGACTCCCCCTATTATATTTATGCTTTACTTTTTAAATTATTTTTAATGAACATAACTATATATAAAATTACATCTAAACGCATGTCACCTAGTTTCATTTAAAACAAAGACAGCACATTTTGAACTACTGCCCATAATCCGTTTTCCTGGTTTCCTCCGCTTTAATCATAGGATTTAAAAGGGCACCTATTATGCCCTTTTACAAGATGATGTCAGTCTCGGGTGCCGGAATGTATTTGTAAAAGTTTAGCTTAGAAATACCCCGCCATTAATTTATAACCGTTGAAAATACTAATTTGGCCTCTTTAAGAAATGAGCTGTTTCGAGGTATGCACCTTTAAATAAATGAGCTGGATATCCCCGCCCTGTACCTTGCAATAGAGGCATAAGTTGGGTGCTATAGGCAGTCACTCTAAGCAGAAGCTCAAGAGTGAGAGACACAATAAAATAAATGTAATTCAGCACATTTTGAAGTAGGAATATGTAGATGGTGAAGACTTAGCAATAAACACAAATGAGAATGGACAGGTACGTCTGGTATGGTATTGAATACATTTATGTACTTATAAGTTGTAGTCAACAGTCCCGTTAAATATGGATGTGCAACACACACACACAGACATACACAAACACTAACATCGCAGCTAACGCTGACTTTGAAACTACATCACGTAAATGTGATAAAGTTTGCTATGTACTGTACAAGACAAAATACATTTATACTAAAGGAACCTGTTGCAATCATGTTACTGTTGTGGCTTGTCATACAGGTGCTTATATGGCAACTGTGAGAAGATGGCTAACTTACCAAACAACAACATATCAGTTTTAGACAATATCTTTATGTATATGTGACGTATGGCTACACGCTATACAAACAGGGTTTACTTAGTTCAGTCAACAAACATCCTCAGACGGCAACAGACAACAACTTAGACACATTTGTTGTTGAATTAGCTGACATCGTTTGAAAGACTTGTTGCTCAAAATCATAAAATACACTTACTGTTACTGGAGGTGACAATGGATAACAAACAGTGGGCAAATCACACTTGAGTAAATTTTAAGCCACAACAACAGGATTAACCCGCAACAAATCATTATGTTTCCAAAGTAGTACCACGGCTGTGAGTTGAACAAATGGAGGATGGTGACGGATCGCCGAGGGCGGGGTCCATGCCACAGCCACACTGTCAATCAAACCCCTTTCTCACTTTCTACGTACACAAAGAGCTAGAATCTGAGAACAGGTCGTTCTGAGACAGTGGATATGATTTATTAGAGATTGTAAAAAAAACACTGGGATCGGATTTCTACCATTCTCAGGGTGGTTTCGCTCACACACTGCCAACACACACTCACGTTTTACAAACACCATGTAAAAGTGGATTTTCCATAATAGGTGCCTTTAGTTGAATTGCAAACCAAAGTGGCAGCACATGCCTTGCGTCAATGCGGACACTCACTGCGTGCGGTCATTACGGTGAAGACTCTTTCACTATGCGCGTGTTTGTTTGTTTTTGAAATTAACATTTCAACTTTCTAGTCTTCATCTCTGATACCTAGTGGAGACTCATTTTTCGTAGTGACATTTACAACATATGCTTTGATCATGGAGTGATTTCTTTTTTATTCAACAACAGATAAAGGAAATACTGCTAATACACAAACACACTGGTCAAAGTTCCAGAACATCTAGAAGTGAAATGAAAATAGCCGACGTTGACCCAGTTTATTGTCGGATCCTGTTCCAGAGGGAAGGAGATCCAGTTGTTGCCATCAAACAGCATATTTCCTCTATTCTATCACATGACCATGAAGAATGTTCTTGCTACGGTATAGCCGATCTACAGCGCCAGTCAGATCGATTCACCTGCCAGAGTTTAAAGCCACTCTGAAACAGGAGGCGCATCTTGAACCAGTAAGCAGATTAGATTGACTCGATTATTACCTTGATTACTGTAAAGCAATGTACGAAACGACAAAATTGCACAATGCCAGTAAACAGAGGCTATGTACCATTCACCTTTTCATATAGCCTTTGTCTCTAGTCTCCAAAGCATTTAAGACATTCTTAACGCCCTTTTTCTCCTCTAACTGATGCATTTCATTGTTACCTGTGTGGATTCATGCTTCATTTATGTGCATCTGTTCGCTTTCTCCGTGATTATCTGAATTTCCCCATATTTTCCGACACATCCACATATATCCGAGCAATTCGGACCGACCGAGTCAAAACGTTGACCGAATTCGTATTCGATTAAATTCGTACGATTTGTTCGAAGGGCGTTTTCACGTTGAAAGCTCGCGCCACCTCCATGTCCGAACCAAAGTCCACGTTTTGATTGGTTTGTCATCCTTTCAGAAAGTTTCGGTTTCACATTACATTCAGGCTGTGTTCAGATGTCGCCTTGCCTCGCCTGAAATGTTTTGCCAAAGGTCAGCCGCTGCCAGTGAGAGGAGCGAAGAAAGCGCAGTCAAGCGAGACGAGTCTCGCTCTCGCGGTGGGTTACTGACCAGAGCCATGGGTCTCGTCTGACACCTGCGATCAAGAAAGTCTGATATACGCGGTATTCACCGGTGTTACGCTCGTGCATGGTACTGGGCTGCGCTGGCAGTAACACGTCTCCTGTCCATGCGGGCGCTGTGGCGAGCATCGTGCAGGATGATGGCGAGTAACTGATGGGGTTGCCACCCACATAGTAATCCACTTTTCTCAGGCATGCGACAGTTCCGTCGAGTAATTTGAAAGTTGCATTCAAAAGGTCAGGGCTTAAATCAGACACTGAGCTGAAAGTCCGGATTTTCTGGTCCACCATCCTGTGTCCAAAAATCCGTTCGAAAATGTGATGACGTCGCACAGATGGCAGAACGCCGGCGTGTTCCGGCCAACAATGGCCAAACCTGTAGTAAATCGAAAGGACATCGCGTACATCCTTCATCAAGAGAATGCGGATGACAGTCGACGCCGATGCGTGTCGGCACATTATGGGCCCGCGGCCATATTGACAGGTACTTGCAGCCTGCACTTCCGCTCGTTCCGCCGTAGGCGAAATTCATGTGTTGGAGAGCTGCTTTTTCGGATTTCTCTATCACTGTTTTAGACATGAGTTGGTCAAGTTCTGCTCGAATAAGGGATTGCCAGTAGCAGGTCGCACGACCGTTCAGTAGGAGAAACTGGTCAACGGGGTACGTTTTTTCAGCGTTCCTTCTTGGAAGAACAACACGGAAAGCAGGTCGAGGAGCTAACGAGAAGACGCCAGATCGGCGTGGGTTGCCGCACTCAGGAGGAAAAACTACACTTTTCACAGCATCCCTGCATCAACGAGAGCGTGCTTCGGCATTTCTTTCGGGTGAGTTCTCTGGCTATAACTTTGGCCTATACAGTATTTTCAATTTGCTCTTATAGACGTAAACGTCGGTGTGTTGGATTCAGAGGAACGCATTATTTATGGCTAGCAACAGACAATGTTCCATTTGCAACTCACCAGTTGCCACAAATGTCTTGAAGTAATTCGATGAAAAATTATATTTTGAAGAGGCCTCACACACTTGTATGAAGACCAGTTCCAGATATGCAACACCACTTCTTAGATTAATTGGTTAGCTTTCGTTTATCTTCTGCCCAGTGTTGTCTACTGAGCTGAGCATCGTTGTGTGTGTGTGTGTGTGTGTGTGCTGCGTGTGATGTACATATACACACACACACACACACACACACACACACACACACACGTGTGTACGTATGTGTGTGTGTTGAAGTTATATTGTTAAAGATGTCCATCATTGCTCAAAACTTACCAACATTCTGTGTTTACAGGTAACAACCAGCATTTGAAATGCTGCAACACTCAGCCCCGACTGGGCACCATCTTCTTGCTTCTGGGCCATAATGAAAGCGGCAGTAAAGACTACAGAACAGAAGAGAGGTCCTGCCCGTCGAGTGAGAAGACACCTCAGACAGTCAGGGGACGCAGCGAGAGGGCCACCGGAGAGGAAGGGGCTGGAACATCGGTTCCACCGGAAGTGGAAGGAGGTAGCACAAGGGTAACATTGCTAGCAGAGGAAGATGTGGAGGAGGTAGCACAGAACGATGCAGAGCGCTACACAGCACAAAGAATCCCGATAACCAGAGTGCAGAGAAATGTGTGCACTGCCAAATCTACAGCACGCTGGAGATGACAGCACTGCTAAAGGAAAAACCAGGTGCCGAAGCGAGAACTTGACATGAGCGGCAAAACTGACAGAAGCAATTTTTGAAAGGATGATGAATGGCAAGGTACAATATTACACTGGACTTCCAACATATGCTACTATTTTCAGGTTTGTCCCTGTGCGATATAGCCATTTCTGCATCAGGGAAAAAGAAGCTGACACACTTTTTTCAAATGATCCTTCTCACATTGATGCGGTCTGAGCATTCGGATCTGCCCAATGCAGCACATCAGCCACATATCTTCGGCGTGCACGCGGCGAGACGGAATACGTGCTCCAGTTTCAGACGCGTCTAAATGTACCATCTCTACGCGGACTTATCCACTGGTGCACATTGGCCTGACAGAGAGAGTCTTGCGCATCAGATATGCACACCAAGTCTGCAGAGACATTTGGAATTTGGTGTTGCTGCCATTGTGGACTGTTTTGAAATTTTCTTTATAGAAAGACCATCCAATTCTACAGGCAAGGGCAACAAACATTTCAAAATTATAAACGCAGACATACACTGAAATACCTCCTGGCATTACTCCACAGGAGTAATCAGTTCCATACTCAGAAGGGTGGCGGTGGGGCCCACAAGTGACAAGTTAATAACGAGAGGAAAAGCTGGTTCCTGCGACAAACCACTTCCAGGTGACATGGCACTGGCAGATTCCAGGTCTTGACATAAAGGAGAGTGTGGGACTCATGTGTGCTGAGAATCAAATACCAGTTGCCGTCACAAAGGGCCGTCAACAACTGGGATGCAAAAGGAATGTGGGAGGAAACAAGATGCCAGTCGCATCCTCAGGAATCTCACGATGGAAGAGAGTTATCGGACAAGTGCCGCGACAAAGTACAAAATGTTGCTTCTAAAATTCCCATAGATATATGGCTCTGCCATGTGAGGGTGAGAGCTGTGGTTTTTGGACAAAGTTGTCACTGTTCTATGTTGTGCTACTCAAACATGTGTCGCGGTGTTTGTGCCAGTGATTACTGGACTCTATCTTTGTTATTATTTTGTGGCCCATTCTTCTGTAACATCTTTTTAACATGCCTTTTAAAAAATGTTTGTGAATCAAAGTTGCTTATCTAACTGTTTTAATAAAGACAGTGTGACTTTTTATCTGTTTGTGTACTGAATGCATCCATAAAGTACTCTTTAAGTAAACTGAATGGGCAAAGATACATCATACTATTTCTTAAATCTAACAATCAATTACCCTCATTTTTTCATGTGTCAACATTAACTGACTAACACAGCACAGTTTTTATTTTAACAAGGTACCCCATCTTGTGGCATTATAAAATTATGTACACAACAACAATTATTTTCTTGCACAAGCTATGAAAAGTTAACATTATGCTGAAAATAGCTAACATTAAGTTTGAGCTGCTTCTCAGGTCAAAAAGGACATTATGTACAATGGTAAATAACTATGTAATCAAAAAATAACACACAGAAGCTCTACAATATTTGTATTTTTAATATTTTCTTTTTAAACATACAAAAAACAGAAAAAAATCTGAATAGATAAAGGCACAAATAAATATTAAATAGGTTAGAACTTAAGTGAAAACAATATTTAAATTGCTTTAAAATTGGTAAGTATACACAAATAACTAAAGTCACAGCTCTTGTCAGACCTAATTGTACATTTACTTGGAACAAGAGGGACAAAACCAGAACATCGTCTGTTGCAGGTCCATCTTCAAGTCCAACACATTCAAGATGAAACCACTGGACCCTACAGTTTTCATTATCACATGCCACCATATCACCTTTTTCCTCTGGTCCGTGACACAGACACCAAAGTGTTTTCTGTTTCTTTGAACAGTTCTCTTTACCTCTGCCTTTCCTTGTATTGTTTTTTTTGTATCGTTGTTAGAGGCAAAGTTTTGTGGCTCACTGTTTTTTGGGAGGCTTGAGTGAAATGTTTTCCAATGAGCTCTGGGAGGGATACCGCCACGAAAAATTGTTGTGCCTTCTTTAGGCGTGCCTTCCAAAAGTCCGAGTTTGGCTCTATGCGCAGAACAACACAGTCTTTGAGTGTCCAAACAACAAAATCACAGTAACTTACTGTCTGTCACAAATATTTGTGTTTGGACCTGTGTGTAATAAGGGTGACCGCGTTTCAATGTTACATCTCCATCAACAACCTCAAGGCAGAAGTTGCTGTCTTTGGCCAAACATGCTTCTTGAATAGAGTTGTTCCTGTACTTGGAAGGGCACTTAACTTCAACACAACCTTTCCCACAGCAAGTACACCTCACTGTGCCATCTGGTGATGCTCCCACTTGGGGAAATCTGAGTTCACAAAAAAACCACATGTTGCAAATCCGTGGCCATTGTGTTTTCTCTTGGTTTTTCTAACATATGTTCTCAATGCCTGCTCCTCATGTGTAATGCCCCAATTGACATCAGCTGTGCTACATTTGCTGTCCTTATGATAACAAACCTTTAACAGTTGACAGAGCTGGTGCTTTGATATCAGTAGCATAAACAGCATGCATATTTGAGGCGGTGACCCTGCCTGCTCAGCAGAGAAACCACAATGAGCGATTTCTGCTGTTCTCTAGTCCTCCTTTCAATCACTACAGCCTGTGCCTCTGAAACATCAGCGCTTCTCTGTGAGTGCCTGGCAGTGCTGTTCCAATACTGATAAATCGCATCCATTCAAGCCTGGGGTCATATAGGCAGTGAAGGGATTTCAACTGTGTGACAGGCTGCACAGGATCTCGGAATTCCTCACAGTAATTTGGAAGCACACTCAGTATAGCAACCTTGCCACCTGTTTTATGAAGATCACTGTAGAACTGTCTTAGCTCTGAATGTGTAGGTGATGGTGTAGGGATCGTCTTGGTACAAGTCCTCAATCCATGCTGCTTGTCACTCTCACCGTCCAACAGAGAGTTCATTGATTTTCGCATAGCAGCAGATGATGAGTAATTAATCTCATGGCCTACCTGCAGCGTGAACTCTTGTTCACATTACTAGGTAATATCCAGTATGCAGACTCTGTCTGTGACAGTCCGGATTTCTCTGCCACCGGACAAGTTGCTTCAATTTTACAAAGCAAGGCCCCAACATGGGTGCACGCTCTGCGACACCAGTGCCACACAGAGTACAATGGGCCCAACGAGATACTTCACCATTGATGTTGATAACAACCCAAGCCTTCAGAGGAACACCGTTAAGGGCGCTGAGAAGCGCATCACCATGGTTGTACATAAAGACAGAAATGTTACTCAATGACAACCAATGACAATGACACATGTAACAAATTAATTTGTGATGGCTAAAAGCAGAGAACATCTTAATTCTCTTGTTCATATGCCTAACACTGTCTAACTGAGCTTTGTAAATGTAAATTATGCTTCTTCAATGAAAAAATAATGTACTGTAGAATTACTGATTCTAAAATTCAGGGATTAAATTTTCATTTTAATTATTAAAAATTTGATTAAAATCTAATCAAGAATAGACCGTGCCCACCACAGAGCAAAATAAAACTAGAAAATAAAATGAATTTACTTGACGATGTTGACAATGATGACTGACTCATCTTTTTTATTGAAAATGCAACTGCTCAAACCCCACTGTTTATGACTCTTTCAAATAATATAACTTTTAGCCGAATATTTTAGCACTTTGTTTGTTTTAAATAACTCACAAAGAGACATCAGTACCGTCTTACCGTTGTCACAAGTATGACCGTGCTTCTCGCAGTTGACCGCTGGCCTGTGAATGAGGAGGTCTTGTACCCAGCCGCTGCGAAAACCGTGCATGAGCTTCAATGGATCGATAGCTCTTAAGAACTCCTGCAACAGCATACGCACTCAATCCAAAAACAAGGTAATTAGACGAGCGTCCGATATGTGAGAGGAGGTGCAGTGCGTCTTGGATCCATGAAGTCCAATGCTTCGACTGCCAAATCATATGGATCGACGTTGTTTATGGTGGAAAGTTTGTCCAAATAACGTTTTTTAGCAGCGGCATTCAATTTTTCCGTTAGGGTCCTTCTCTTTTTGTTTCAACTTCTCCATTTATTCTGTTCTTCTTCAATTTTACGTTGTCTCACCCAAACACACCCACTTTTAAATGCCATAGGACGGCCGGCAAAAAGGTAAACAGAGAGACCGCGCCTGTAAAGATGGCGCCCACGTCCCATAATGCAACACGGCGTGACGTTAACCCGCATTCCCCTATTCGACTTTTGGCCTATAATCCATATCTGAACTTGCCGAATCAACAATAAAATCGATGTTGATTTAACGACAAGAGCGGGAAGAAAGAGACACGTTTGGCCGTTTTAGCCCCATAGAGCCAAACTGGCTGGGGTAAAACAGACCTAAGGAAATGGACGTGCCAAGGCTCCCGCCAGTTCACGCGGGCGTCTGGTGTTGCTAATAAACTTGGCACGCGATTCGAGTTCTGTTGCCTTTATATTTTAATTAAACATAATTGGACAAGAACCAAAAAGTACTTGTTATTTAGATCACAGTCCTAAGTATCTGTTTATCAATCATATTTTTCTTCTTTAATACAGAACATGTTTTCAGGGCTGTCAAATGATTAATTAGGAATTAGGTCACAATTCCGTAAATAAAAGTTTGTGTTACACATAATATATGTTGGAGCTCACTGTATAATTATTTTATATATATAGATTCTATACACATACCATGTATAACCATGGATGGTAGTATAAATTCAATATAAATTCTCTGTATTGCATTGGATCAATTCGATCGCCAAATTATTGAACATCCTCTAAACCTTTACCAAAAATACCGGTGCATAGAGCCCATACAGACGTTTATTCAATTCTCAGGCTTATGAGGCATTGGGCTTTTTTTTCATACTCACCACATAGGCTAACGCTAAAACTCGTATTTAAGAACCAACTTCTGAATTGATAGCTGAATATTAACTTTAAAAACATATCTGCCAAACTTCTATTGTGAACTCATTGGTTAATTTCTCCTTCCATGTGTTTTTTCCAGCATGGATCCAGTGGGAGTGAATTCAATAGAGACTGCAGCTCTGGGAGGACCCTTCCAGCTGGGGAGTGCTGTATATGACCTAGGAAAATGCTCTCATTCCAGGTGATTAACCACTCTTCACCACAATCTGTCCCGAATAAATGATTACAGTAAAATAATATATTATTTGTAGAGGTTGTGGTTACAGAGACTTACAATACCAAATCATTTAGCAATATTATTCAGTAAAGCCCTAATTTAAAAGCTTTCTGCATTTATTCACATCTTACGGCCTAAGTGCCCATAGCAAATATTACTATTTTAAAGGATTAGCTCACCTCAAAATGAAAATTTCCTAATAATTTACTTACCCCAATGGCATCCAGAGATATCCATGTCTTTCTTTCCTCATTGGAAGAGAAATTAGTTTTTTGAGAAAACATTTCTGGATTTTTCTTTGAATAATGGACTTCACTGGCAACCACTATCGGGCAAGCCATTTTAACTTTTATTTATTTCCAGGATATGAATCGTTCAGAATCAACAATTACATTTTCGAAGGAGGATAGTTCAAACTGTATTGGTCGCTTTGTACAACAGTAGGTGGTGTCTTCCACCGGCGCTGGCGACATCGAGCCTGACCTTTCAATGTGATGACATAAGTTCCCGACGCGTTCCAGATCAGCTCAATCCAAACAATTGTATTTAAAAAGTATATGTATGTATATATATATATATATATAAATGATCTATCATTTTGCTAGATAAGACCCTCTTCCTCAGCTGCGATCGGTGCAAGAGCCTTTGAAACTGCATTGATTTGGACTTAAATTCCATGTATATATTATTTATTGTTAAAATCTAGTAATTTAAATGTAGATAAAACAAAAAAAAAATACATTAAAAATATTATAAAAAATGAAATGAAATACGCTTTCTGCACAGAAAAGGTATAATTTTCGGGCCTTGGGTACATTTGACCTGCGAGTGGAGGATTTGTTACCAGAATGCAATGGTTTTGGTAGCTCTGTATCATGATGGTTGGCATTATTAATGGGATAGTCCACCAGTGTTTATATTTAGATATTCTCCTGCTCAGAGTCATTTATGTAAATACAGTAAATATAAAATGAAATGTAAGAGAATTGTAAATGGGGGCAAGAAACACAAAAATAATGTTGTGTTGTTTTACTAGGAGAACATGCAAGTTGCATTTTGCAAAGAGGCTGATTAAATTACTTGTTTAATGATTTAAGTATTTAGACATAAATATTTTTTCTCCATTACAGGAATCAGACTTTGGAGTAAAGAGCAGCAGAAGCAGAACATCAGCGAGAAACACCAAATCAATACAGTTTTCACAGTCACCGCTTCAGACTCGTTTGAGGACAAAATCTAGATTGCTGAATATTGATGGATCCCTGAAACTGAGTGTTTGCAGGAGGACTCGTTGGTGCTAAGTGGAGCTGCTAATTATCTCATGGACACCAAGAAATCATTCAATCAACAGAGACTGACATTACACTATCATTCCACCAGTAAGTTTGAAGAACTGATCATAAACCACTTTGCTTCTGGAGACATGGCTCACTATGAAGATGACATCGCACACACATGTAGTGACCGCAGTGTCTGTACGGAGCAGACGCATGCTTTGTTTTCTAGATAGAGAGTTTCTTCAGATGAGGACAAAATGGAGATAGCAGGAGAAGTAAAAGCTGCATTAGAGCAGCTTAAAGGCATTTCAGCCGGTGTTAACATTAATCTGAATGACAGTCTGAAGATGTGAAAGCTCAAAAATTCAGCTGTACATTTTATGGCGACTTCCAGCTACCATGTAACCCGACCACTTTTGAAGATGCTATGAAGATTTTTGAAGATCTTCCCAAACTGCTGGGAGAAAACAAAGAGCTTGCGGTTCCTCTGAGAGTTTGGCTTTATCCTTTGGACAAACTTTTCTCAAGAGTTGTTAAGTTTCAGCATGAAAATCAGCACAGGTTTAAGCTCAGATCTGGAATCTGTAATTGAGAGTTTGAGTCCAACTGAGATGAAATGCAGTGATCTTCTGATAGACACGCCAGCTTCGACATTTACTGCATTTCATGACAAAATCAACGACATGAAGAAAAACTGCTACCAGTACAGATTGAGTCTCATGAAGAAACTCGGGAATCTCTCAGCGAAGATCCGTGGAAAATTCCTAGAGGACACAGCATTGATCGATCTTCTACGAGATCATGAGCAATCTCCATTTGAAAGAAGCGCTCTTGAACAATGGCTGAAAGAGAAAGAGGAAGAATCTGACATTATTAAATCATTGCTCACACAACTGAATGACTCTGGAGCAACGCTCAGAAAACAACCTCAATAAACATCTAATGAATCTGGAAGTTCAACATTTGGTCATCTACACTTTCACATCATTGAGCTGGACAGATGTGCTGCTTTCTGAACAAAAGACCTTCCTGAGTTCTTCAACAAAAGAGAGAAAAAGAGGAGAAACCCGAACACAAGACTTGGCTCACGCTGGACATCCAGAAGATTATGAGGAACAACCTGAGAGTATTTAAACACTTGAGTGATTTAAACAACAGCAAATCAGTCAAATTCATTATTGCATCAAAAGAAATGGAAAATAATCCAGGTTCCTGCATTCTCCTGTATGAAAATGAATATAATGAATCTGTTTTGCTTCACTCCTCCATCAAAACCAGACTGTCCAATCATTACAGATATCAGATATAGACAAGTGGATCTGAAAGTGTCTCCACCGGGTCCTGATACAGAGGAACTCAAATTACTGTATGAAATGAGAAGGAAGAGAAAGACTGGACATCTCAAACTGTGTCAAAGAACGAGAACACAGTTACTCTGACTGATCTCAGACCAGATACTGAGTACAATATTAAATGTGCAGCGGTGGGAAAACTGAACTACACTGTCAGAGAGTGATGTGACGCGTACTCACAGTCATAAACCAGAATCTCATCAGAGACCAAAGAGTCTGCTATCAACAATCTCAGGTGGACTGAAGACAAGTGCAATTTACTTCGGAAAACATCAAGGAAACCACTTTCAGTGCACTTCATAAGAAAATACAAGATGATGCAGCAAAACTGCCAAACGTACCAGCAAGATTTCAGTGACCGAATCTAAATCTGGTGATCCAGTCGGTTAAAGCATGTGAGAAAGAAGTCTTGTGCTCTGATGGATCTTCTTCAAGCTCATGATGAAGTCTCCATTCAGTGAAAAGAGTCTGAGAGAGTGGATCACAGTGAAAGATAAATGAAATAAACACAGTTAATGAGTTTCTTCGACAGTTAATGGACATTGGAGCCGAAGTGAATACAAGCTTGGACTCGATATTTGTCTGATATTCAGGTGGAGAAATGTGTTTTGTTACACTTTCAGTTCTCTTGATCAGCCGGATGAGTTTCTTAATGAACAAGAAAATTACATGAATAATGAAAAGATGAGAAATCCACCGAAGAAACCTGATGTGGCGTCTCGAATCGTGGCTCACTGGAAGCATCCGGGAGAAAATGAGAGAACATTTCAACACATTTAAGGAGCTGATGACGTCAAATACCAGTCAGAGCAGTAAATTTATGGTTTCTATAAAACACCATGAAAAGCATCCAGGTTCCTGCATTCTCCTGTATAGAAATGGACGTAATGATGCTGTTTGCTTCTTTTCCATCAAAACCAGACTGTCCAATAATTAAAGATGTCAGATATAGACAAGTGGATCTGAAAGTGTCTCTCACTCGGGTCCTGATACAGAGGAACTCAAATTACTGTATAAAATGAAGGAAAAGACAGACTGGACATCTCAAACTGTGTCAAAAGACCCAGAACACAGTTACTTGACTGATCTCAGACCAGATACTGAGTACAATATTAAATGTGCAGCGGTGGGAGAAACTGAACTACATCACTGAATCTGCACGTCATACACACAGTTATTATAAAGGTATGATGAACATTCATGAAATATCAGCTATAGAATTTTATTACATCATTAAACACTGATATTCAAATCTAGAGGCCGTTCACACGACTTGTATCCTCAACACAATCACTGATCTGATGTTCACATGAAGCATTGCTGATAGCATCTCATTAAAGGGTAATTTTAGGTTTTAATTAGAAAGGTAAATGTAACAGAAATCATTACATCAATTCTAATCTGTCATTTAGTATATGAGGGAAAATGACAAATAATAAATGTATAATACTTATCTTTTCTTAGTTGAGTTATTGTGAAAGGGCCGTTATTACTATCAGGGATGTTGGTGAACATTTTATAATTTGATGATGATTTCAAAATTTTACCATTTTTCTAAATGTGTGCATGACCATTATTATTTATTGTGTTTTTATGCTTTGCATTAAAGAACATAAAAGATCTCGTCAAGAAAAGCATCTTAATTGAAGATGGAAATCTTGCTCTATATTGTCTGCAAACACAGACAGACAACACTGATCAATCTGAACCATACAGAAAAATGACCTTTGGGGAGAGAGACTTAAATAAACCCCATAAAACCATTCTGATGCTGGGAGAAACAGGAACAGGGAAAACAACCCTGATCAACACTATAATCAACTACATGTTAGATGTTCAGAGAGAAGACAAGGTTTGAGTTTGAGATCACAGATGATCAGTGTAACCTATCACAAGTTTACAGTCAGACCTCCATCATCACTGTTTATGGGTTTTATCTACAAGAGAGTAAAACTGATCTAACAATCATCGACACACTCAGGATATGGGAACACTGGTGGAGCTGAGAGAGATAAAGAGATCGCTGAGAGTTTGCTGAGTTTAATTAAATCTGCAGGAATGAATGAATTAGAGCGCAGTGTGTCTGGTGATTAAAGCAACACAGAATCGACCCTCTGATAGACAACGATACATATTTGATGCTGTTCAGTCTTTATTTGGGAGAGATATTGATGAAGACATTGTGTTGCTCCTCACACTCTCACATGGAGCTCCTCCTCAAATCTGCTCTGATGGCTGTTGAAGAGGCTAAAGTCAAGTGTGCCGTGAATGAACAGAATCAGCCGATGTATTTCCTGTTTGACAACTGTCAAGGAGAGACATTTACTGAAAAATATCAGATGATCCGAAAGCAATCATGGGATCTCAGTTTTAAGAGGAATTACAGGATTTTTCAAGTTTCTTGACAACATAAAACCAAAAACCGTAGAAGATGACCCAACATGTGTTGGAGGAACGGGAGCAGTTGGAGGCAAATATTCTCTAATCTACAGTTACGTGTTCAAATGACAGAACTAAAGCAGAATGAGCTGAAACACACTCAAGAAGCTCTGAAGCAGAACAAGGAATATGTCAAAAACAATAAGGACTTGGAGTATGAAGTCGAAGTGAAATATAAAGTGAAGGTTGATATTGATCTCTCTAGAGCCAGGTGAGGCGTTGTGCTGCAGCGTCTGTGAGGAGAACTGTCATTATCCAGATAGTGGATGGGTCAGAAGTCTCTCTTGGTCCAGTGTCATGAGAAACAATCACTGTACAGTGTGTACAAATAAATGCCACCTCCAGCAAACACGTCAGAGAAGCAAAAATATATCAAACAAAGACAAAGAAGGAGAAGAGAACCAATGAAGATTTGAAGAAGAAAAATATAATGACAAAATCAGTGACTGTGTGTCTGTGGTCAAGAAGCTGAAAGAAGTAACTGCAGGAATTAGAGAAGAGAAACTAGAAGCTGGTGAATGAAGCTTTTCTCTGTGTGAATACTCTGGAGATGATCGCACTCGACACTGATTCACTGAACACACTCCGACACATTGATTTTACTGATAGAGAAGTTGAAGGAAATGAATGAGTCTGACAAAGCTGAAATACTGGAAGATATCAGAGGAGAGAGCAGAGAGAAAAACACAGAGACCTAGGATACATAAAAAAATAAGTATGTTTGATCGCTACAACATTTCTGTGGTACATTAGTTAAGTTTTGCATGTGTAAACCTGTATGCTGGTTCTACCACATTATCATTAACCAACTCAGCTTGTATATAAAGGATCCTGAAAACACCTGTATTTTTCTCCTTTATAAGTTGCTTAATAAACAGCCTCTGCTAAATTAGAAAATGTCAAATAAGTTAGTCCATGTTGATTATTGTCATTTCTTGCGATATGAAATTAAAAGCAGCAAAGCTAATCCAAAGAGTTTTGTGCAGTAAAGATAGTGTTGTAAATCAAGACAACATTATTGTATTGTAAAATGAACAAATTGATAGAATGTATATGTTTTGTGAAATGATGTGCATTAAAACTGTCACAGTGGCTGTAGAAACTGAAAGCTGTATTATTAAGCACTGCCACCTAGAGGACATATGAGACAATTATCATCATCCTTCATGAAATATAGTGAGAGCTAATTGTGTTATGGCTTTAATAAAAACTTTACTGGACTATAAATCTGTAATTGTATGACTTTTTTTGCGGCTCAGATGTATATTGCATCAATTATATTCTTTCAAATGGAAACATTTTGTCTTGTGAATATAATTACAGAACAACAGAACAGAAGGAATATGAAATGCTTTCACTTGTATCATATTTGTCTCATTATTAATTAATTAAATTAGTTTTAGTGCAGATTTTTTTATGTTTATTTGTGCTTAGTTGCTAATTGCTAACACTTTCTGAAACCTTTAACACAAATTCAAAACCTCAAAAATTATTGACCAAAACACTTGGCTTTTTTCTATAATGTGATTCAAACTTTGGCTTCAAACGGCTCTCAAAATCATCCAGACAGAGACTGTGAACACCCAGTACACACGGTGACATTGCCAAATAATAAGATCATAACCTCATGCAACATTAAATGTGGTTCTAGAGAACCTGCCATAACTTTTTAACTCATCCTACTGTAATCATCATTAATAACAGAAAGTATGAAGTTTAAAAAGAATATAAATAACTTATTTTTAAATATTTATATAGATTCTGAATCTACAGTTTTTCTTACAGTATTATTTCATTATATATTCATTACATCTTCAACTGTACTTTGGATTTGGATTAATCTGTTATCCAATGTCCAAAATTTACTCAATGTAGATCATGTTGATTAAAAAAAAACACAAAGATTTTGATTTTTTATTATTATTATTTTTTATCAGTATCTTGTCTGTAAATCCAGAGAGCCTTTTCTGTAAAGGTCACAGGTTAGAGTTCTGCCAGTGAAGAAATGAGGAACCCAAATTGTTATGAATATATTATCAATCATATGTCCTCTTGTGCACTTATGAGACATTTTCACAATCCAGTCCTGTCATATACCTAGATTTTATACAATAATAATACATCTTCTTTGTAAATGTAAAGCATTTATATTTGTTTTGTTTATATTTGTTTTTAGGTTCAGTGTTTTATATTTGAGGTTAATCATTATTTGTGCAGTATTTCATGTCAGAATAGTGTGTCTCATCTCCACTAGTGTGTGTGTGTGTGTGTGTGTGTGTGTGTGTGTGTGTGTGTGTGTGTGTGTGTGTGTGTGTGTGTGTGTGTGTGTGTGTGTGTGTGTGTGTGTGTGTGTGTGTGTGTGTGTGTGTGTGTCCAGTGCCGATCCTGACCTCCCTGGGGCCCTAAGCAAAATTCTGCTAAGGGGCCCTCTACCTGACCCGTGACGCCGTGACGTGAGCTATATAAACCATTTGCCAATGCTACACAGTCACACCTGACACTTCAGTGCTCCAAATATAACCCTCCCTCCTTTAAACAAAACAGTCAAAGAAAAGAATGAGGTTCAAACAAACAATATTTATTGAATAGAGTATTTTCCATAGAATATTAAGATAACACGTGAATATTATTAAGTAAGTGAAAAGTAACGTAAACATAAATAAGAATAACAGAATAAATTATAACCCTGAGCTTTGGTTTTTGGGATTAACTTTTGTTCTCTCTACAGCCTGGGCATTAGGTGATGCAACTAGTGATGCAGATATCAATAATCACTGTGAGTGATGACATCATTGATATCAAGAATTTACTTGTGTACAAGTGAACATGTAATTCCTGATATCCATTGGTAGATAAAAATGAAACTAAGGGGCCTTACTAGTAAAAATAATCAAGAATTCACATTGCAAATAGTAAAAAAAAAGTGAATTCTTGATATCAAAAATACATAAACTGTGAATGAATAAAAGCTAAAACAGCTTGCCATGGCATGTTAAAGTTTTTTTTTTATACATATTGAAGCAATTCTTGATTTATGGTTATTATTTACTGAGGGATGTTCATCCATATTGGTTTAAATTCAACATTTTAAATATACCCTATATATCAATAGTCAATCAATGTCAAATTGTCAGTATTGCTTTCCATCTTGCATAATTAGTGCTGCTGCAGTTGTTTAGAATGTTTAACTACACATTGATTGAGACTAAATCAGTGTCTTGTTTTAAAAGTATGTATGTATAATGCGTACTTTGATGAGGAGTGCCATCATTTCCCGCCCATATATTGTACAGTATGTCCACATATATTTCTGCTTGAAAAAATGCGCGTTTCATTTCGTGCACGCGCATATGAACGCATGACAGCCTAACACACGCGACCCGGTTATCTTTTCGAGCTGCAGTAAACAAACACCGTTGCACAACTTGCACTTTGTTGTTTATCAAAAACAAACGTAATAAATACTTGTATTTTACTCTCACTTTTGTCAGTAAGGCACAAAGAGAAGTGATGCAAGAGATGCACTGCCTGTCTGCCCAGCTAGGTTAAGACCGAAAAACACAATAGAAATGCACATAAACTTAACTTTACTTTGCTGGCTGACATCAAACTTGGAGAGGAGAGAACACAAGTTTACCTGAATGTTGTTCCCGCAATTCACATGTTTTTTTCTTCTTCCTCTTATCGTGATCAGAGGGATAGTTTCGCTTTATTTTGTCAACATTAATTGACGCGCTATGACACGAGGAGGGGGAGGCGGGGCCTTGAGTAATTTGCGGGGCCCTGACGCAGCTTGCGTAGTGAGCTTATAGGGCGGATCGGCTCTGTGTGTGTCGGTCAGTTTCAGAATGTGAATCATCTCGTCCCACTTTGTCTGTCTCCTAAAATATCCCCCAGCAGCTGAAACAAAGCCTGAGAGACTGGAACAGTTAATGCTGAGGACTGAACTCAACAAAACATGCGAACAACTAAACATGTATGAGGGCAAAACAAGACTCAGATCATCCGGTTATCTGATCAGTGTGGGATTCTGATCTCTCAAATCAAACCAAAGTTTAATAGTTCTGATAGTTCTGATCATCAAATTTGGCTTCATTTAATCTTATGTTTGAAGAGATTCAAAACAGACCCGGATGAGAAAAAGTAACAAAGATGTGATGCGTTTAAATGTTCATTTAAATAAGTAGTGTCTTTACTTCATGTGATTGTGGAAATAATAACTCTGTCTGTGACTCAAAGTCTGATCATCAGTCTCCTCATCAACAGCAGATCTTCCTCATGGTGTGTGTGTGAAGAGCTGCTGTTTGGAAACTCCTCATATGAGTTACTCATCCGTATCTGATGAGAAACACACCGACACAAACAGAAAGTGGATGTTAATGAAGACACAGGCTCCTGTGAAATATGAGTTTATATCAGACAGACGTCTATAAATCACTAGAGAACACGACAGCAGGAAATCCCAAGAGTAAATATTAAATAAAATAATATTTTTTCATCATAACAATTAAACAATAACTTCTAACCGCTCACATATCTGTGTTTATTTAGCCAGAGCTTGTCCAGTCGACAAATAATCATCATTCACTGAAAAAAAAACATAATTGAGAAAAAAAAAAAAACTTACACATGTCAACATACTGAAACCAAAATAAAGTCAAAATGTTTTACTTTTAATGAAAATAATTTGGTCTCATAAACAGCTGTGATTGTCAATCAATTTCCAGGCAAAGTTTTTTTTTTTGCTTTTTTTAAATCTATAAAACATACATATACATGAGACATACATACATGCCTTTATACAAACATACATACTTAAATATACATAGGCCTACATAGCTACAGTACATAGACTTTTATACATACAGTACATACATATATAAACATTAACCGGGCATTAATGACATTAATTAATAAAATAAAAAGTTTTTTGTGTTTTTGTAAACATGGCTCGACATTGCACTTGCTCAATGCAATTTATTAATTGTAAAAGTTGATGGGACTGTGACTGTGAGCACTTTTAAATCCCATACTGAGATCTCCAGCATGGTTCTGTTATTTATACGAAGCCCCGTTCAGCTCTCAGCCAATCAGCGCAGCGCATTCTGCAAGGACGCGCCTCATACACATTCACGCCTCTGTGCGCGCGCCCTCACAAACGGTCAGATTACCGGCTATGAATCACGGGCGTAAGCCGTCTGATCCCTGAAGTTTATCAGACACCGGACAGGTCCGACCCACGGACGACCAACATGAGCGAGAGGTTCAGGGTCGTGCCGGTGGCCGCGCATGAGAGCGCGTTTGGAGACGAAACGGACGGAGACACGGTGTTTGACGCCGGTGTCTGTGAGGGCGAGCGCGCGAGAGCGGCGGGGGTCGGTGCCCATCCTCCAGTACAGCAGAGAACCCAACAAATACGGTAAGAAGGGTTCCGTTCATACGGGCAGAAAGTGTCGCTCTGAACTCTTGTATTATAATGAACGGACAGCCGCTATGTTGAATATAATAGGATAATCGCGCGCGTCCAGAACTCAGTCAGTAGTTTGGCACGTTGCGTCACTCGTGTAACATTACAGTGTAAACAAGGGAACTAGTCGTTGTTTTGATATTAATGAATGAAGTAAACGAGCGTTTGCAGAATGATCGTTGAATGAATTTAGTCCATCGAAGATAGCCTATATAAAATATTATTTATTGTGACTGTTTGTTTTTCTCTGAGGAGGTTTAATTCTCTGAGGACCGTTAACCTGCTAACGGTTTTTTTTGTTTTGTTCATGGAACGTTATGAGAACGTTAATATCGAACATTTATTTTTCAATGTATGTTATGGAACTTTTGGAAACGGTTACTAAAACGGCAACCGAACACTAACGTGATATTAGCGGAACGTTCTGTGCTGTTTTGCTAGTTTCCATTCTTTAGTTTTGGTATTCACTTACATTAATAAGTGTTTATTGAAATGTTTTCTGACAGGAGGAGAAAAATGACTGAGTGTTTAGACTTCACATGATTTAGGTGTTACGTTCAAATATGCCTTTGTTTAGTTATAATTTCCAGTCTAGTAATAATTCAACATTTAGCATTAGTTGTAGGCCCTAAGTTTATTTTTATTAGTTAAAGGGCTGGTTAAACTAAAATGTGACCCGCGCTCTGGCGAAATGAGTCGGAAGTCGCAACGTTCCATTTTAATTAAGATATGGCCCGATTATGTGGAAAACAATTAAATAACCCCAAACATTTTTTTTTTGCTAATTTCAAAGAACAGACATTCAAAAATAATCTCCCAAAGTTTCGTAGTCCAAATAATTGAGTAAAGGTATTTACATGATGATTAAAGTTGTCAAAGCTTTAAATTCGCTGAAATAAACATTGCTCTTCCAGCGCAGTCTCATCCCAATTCGTCATATAACTGACGTCTTGGGACGTCTCTTCTCAACTCCCCTCACCTCTGCGCATTTCCCGGGTATCCGCTGAAACGTTGAACTCAAAGCGTTGAACTCACTGGAGGCTTCTAACCTAAGCTGTGTGAGTATATTTATCTGCCAGAAGAATACATCTAAGGCTGTTACGATCGCGACACTCAGATCCACAAACCTGTCGCGGTGTGAGAAGACAGAATCACGACACGTCCCTTCATCTCCTTCAAGTCCAGAACCAATGCTACCACATCTTTAATTTTCTATTATTATTATTTGAAGAGTTAACATTATAAAATACGTACGTAGACCTACACCACAAAACTAGTAAAATTATTACTAAATTGTTTAAAATTGGACAATTTCAGCGTTATGGAGGAGATCCATAATTCCCAGATAATTAAATATTGTAATAAATATGCCTATTTGAATTAGCTACACTGCACAAACCAAAAGTAGTAATTCTACCCACCGGATGAAGAAGGGTTAACTCTCCCCAGAACATAAAATCTCCATTTTATTTTATTTTCCGTGTTTGCATTTATGAGGAAAAAACTATGATACGAATGTGACCGTTCTCTGGAAGCAGCACTAAAACTTTCACAGAGCCTAATCAGAAAGCAAGCACAAAGCCTTTCTTTAAAGTGAATTTCGTTTTGAAATAATTTAATATTAATTTAAATCAATGTTTCATCAACCAATTACCAGGATTTAATAATAAGAAATAAATATTGCAGACAATGGATAGGCTAGACCTAATCACTAGGCTACAGGGAGGCGGCGGCACGTGAAAGCTCGTCTCGTGAAACGAATCAGCGTATAAGGTATTCTACTTGTCAAACAGACCTGAAAAATATATATATTGAAATGTCTACTTTTAAACAGAACCATTAAAAACGAAAGAAAACAGACTGCTCTCTGCTTATGGGCTATCCGTATGAAAAGTGTATTTCTCTCTGGCACCTCTGTTCAATCTTTCTGATTTTAGAACATTTTTGTTCTAGTGCCTTTTTAATTATTTAGTCCAAAAAACTTAAAATAATTTGAGCTTCAGCATGGTTAAATCGCATTATATTAATGTATTTGGTCAAATTAAGCTATAAAATAAATCGTTTATCTCTTAAAATGCAATGGATTTTGAAAGAAATCAACAACAACAAAAAAAAGGCAAAAAAAAACTTTAAAGGGGATTTTCTCAGGTTTTCAATTTGAAAAAAAGGGCAGATAACCAGAATTCAAATGTGTATATCTTTACAACCATTCAATGTATGACTTTGACTAAGATATCATTTGAAAGCTTATGGTGTCCTCTTTCTATTAATACCAAAATCTCAATTTTTAAATTTGGGTAACTGTGACTCACTTTGCTGGATCAGGTCACAAATGTTGAAACGTGGTCTTAAAATGCAGTTATAGTAGGGTAGAGTGGGGGAAAGCGCCCCCTTAAGGAAAATGTGACATTACTGTGAAACAAAACATAAATTTGACTAGAATTACCATCCCAGTTTTGAGTGACTATGGCAGGAGTTATTTACCAAATATTAAAATTGCTCAACCTTCATAATTATTTATTTTTTTGACTGAAAATATTTTTGCACAAAGGGGGCGTTTTGCCCCAGCGGTGGGGTAAAACGCCCCCAAGGTGGGGTAAAATGCCCCCTTTCTTACCAACCAGTTTGCTTCATAGATCAACAGCAAAATGAACATAGTTTTTAATTTTTTAAAAGTAAAAGGCAAGTAATGCAACGACATGTGTATATCTACCTATTAATTTTTATTTTAGGAATGTACAAAATAGCCAAATTTCTAACATTTTAATTTTTGATTTCTACACTAGGCCTTTATGGGGTTGATAATTGATGTAGAATTTGTTCACCAGTATCATCAAGAAAAACAGGAAACCCTAAATAAAAATTAAACATAAATGAGAAAATTTATAGTGAAATATATTCCAAAAATGCATTAAAAGTCACTATGTTTTATTATTGGGTCACCTAACCACCTTCCATCATTGCATCCACCAAGCTAGCTAGATAATGCTCACTTGGGGTAATTTTTTCATGTTTTGTTCAAATATCTTGATTTTACCGTCTAGTTATACTGCATTAAAGTGTAAAATAAAGACTTTGATGAACAGAAATATGCTAGTAATTACGATTAGAAACTATGCCTCTTGGGGGGCGTTTACCCCACAACCTGTCTTTTTAAAAAATTGATTATTTAAAAAAATATAATTATATTCCCAATAAATAACATATGCTCTCAAACTACAGACTTCACCATTAATCTATCATATATCACTGTGATATCACTGTGAACAATATTCTATTAAACACTTGTTTACTAATATCTGAAAATTATAGCACTTTCCATGTAATCCTCTTCTCTTCAAATACGTCGCTGGTGTCAGCTTCTCCATGGAGATTTCTATATCCCCATTGTCAACGTAGTGCATAGCAATAGTAAAAATGTATCTTGATTCATTCTAGTGGTTATTTTGGGAAAAACGGGTGGGGCGTTTTACCCAGGGGGGCATTTTCCCCACTCTACCCTAATGAGGCATAATGAGTATGCTCTCCATCGACAAATAACAAAAAAAAGTAACCAAAGTAAGTTACAGTAAAACTATAACAACTTGTGACAAATGTCCTCAAAAGACCAGTCCAGAATTAATATGATTACTTTAACAACAACATTATCTACTATAAGGTTATTTTAGTGGTTTTGTTTGTAAGTTTCTGTGAAATGACTAGTTTGGCATGTTTGACACTGTCTGTATTTTGCAGGTGTCATGTTTATATATTATCATGTTGCTGTTTTATTGCAAAAATTAGCACAATAAGAGGGTTTGCTGGTTGAATTATGCAGTCTAATAATGCTTTATAGTCCTTAAGCAAAATGTATATTTGCTGCAAAAAACTTTTTTTCTCATACATTTTTTACGCTTTTCCTTTTTCGTATTAGCCTAACCCGGTGAATGCGTTTTATCTTGAATAAATACATTTTTAAAGGAGACATATCATGCAAAATCCACTTTTTTAGCCCTTAAATGCATTTTTTTGTAGATTTGGAGTGTTTATAAGTACAGAAAGATTAAATTATTCTCTTCAGGTGCTTCGTTTATATCTTTATATTCTGTTTTAGTCATATTTTTCTGTTGCCTATGACGTTGTTTGAGAAAGTACTTCACCGTATTTGCAGCGGAACTGACATATAAGGACATCATCGACTACCGGTCCAACACGAGCAATCCGCCATTATTATTTCTCGCTCCGATTTTGTAGTCCAAGCTAGCTCAATCAAGCTGAAGTTACCGAGAGGGCTAGTCAAAATGTTCGGTTGTTGGATGTAGTGACCTGAAGCACTTCAAGGATTCCCACTTCAACAACATATGCCAGAATTGAGAATGAGGAGGTGACGTCACGCGTTTAACTCCGCGGTGCATTGTGGGAAGGATCCGCCATTTTGGGGGGACACGCTATCCGTTGTCATGGTTACTTTGACCGTGAGACTGAGAGAAATAGCGTCAGAGAAGTAGTGCAGCTTGATATTTATTTGTATTTTTGCGATAAGGCACACTTTCCTGGGAATAAATGAAGCAAAAGGAAAGGGTCTCTATCGGGAGAGACTACATAACAACACTAAGCAGCGTTATTTAGAGAAACTTGACATCAACATACAGTGTGGACCCATACGACCTGCTACAGAATGGACGAAAGACCCGAAGCACTAAGTTACCACCTTTCACACACCCTGAAATAATCAAGCACCTGGTTTATGGTAAGTGCTTAACGTTACTGCTACACAATGCAAGAGTTCAGAAGATTTAAGTCATTAACTTTAGAAGCTTATGAACAATTCTGCTGTGGCTGGAAGCAAGAGAAACCCCCAAACCTGTAACGTTAAACTGCGAGAATGCAGTCAAACTCGATATTTCAGGCTTCATTCATATGTGCAAATAAATCAGATACGTGCATTTGCACCTGCCATGCAACGTCAAGCGGACAGATAGGACATTACCCTGTCAATGCGAATCGTACGTCATTAAAAAGGTGTCTTTTTAAAACATTTTGCGGTACAGATAGGCTATATCTATAACAAATTAAACAACTCTAGTTGAATAACAGAGTATTCATTTCATTTGTTTGTGTTAAATAAAAGGCGAACTGTGCTGAAATGTATTGCTTTTAAAATCATGCTTTGCTCACTGTTGCTGCCGTCAGTTTATCCACAAGCAGTTTCTCTAAATAAAGCTGGCTAGCATTGTTATAAACCCGATAGAACCACTTTCATTTCTCTTCCTTCTCCATATCTTCCAAAGACACTGCCGTGTATCGCTAAAATGTAAACAAATACTGCGCTGTGCTCTCTCTCTCTCTCTCTCGCTATTTCTGCCATATTTAGTCGCGCCTCTGTGAAGTTCTGAAGGCGTTGCCCCGGCAACCAATAGTGTGTCCTCCCAAAATGGTGGACGGCCTCAATTCGTCACGTGTCAGCAAGCTACCGTGACGTCACTCTGTAGGCCAAAACGCGGAAGTGAGCTAGCATTTTAGCATTACGGTTCCCTCGCTCTATAAAGCCTATGGGGTTTTTGAATGGGTTTTTGCTAAATCGCCTGAAATAAGGTCTGTGGTGAACACAGCCTCTAAATATTTTCACGTTTTGATATATGACATAGAACACACATTTATAACCTGATGTGGTTCTAATTTATAAATCTTCCTCTTTGTTCAAGGGAAGGTCTTCAGAGCGACTGCAGAGAGCAAAATCATGTTCAGCCGTTACCTTTGACCTTCATCCAAACAGACGAACTTATTTACAATCCAGGACAAACAGGTGAGCTGTGAATGACCCTTGGTTGAAGCTATCATCTTCAAATGCATTATGCAATATATGTGAGCTTGTTGGTGTCTTTGCAGTTAATTTCAGAGTTGTCTCACCAGATGTTTCACCATTTTGAGTGTTCCGACCATAAATTAAAAGCAAATTAAATGCAGGTTCTTTTGAGATGCAGAAATTTCAACTTCAATGACTGCTTTTAAATGTTTATTATTCCGAGTCTGTCTTGCAGTACAATCTGCTCGGGAAGGTGAGTTTGCTTCGGTTTAAGACTTTGAATGGAGCCAATGCACTTTTTTGCACTTTTCTTTCTTTGCAGATTTTCTCTGAGCTGTTAATTTGTTTTAATAGGACAAAGCAGACCTACAGCGTTGCAGTTATGGGACTGAAAGTTGAGTCCTGTGGCAAGTGAATGATGCTTTATTTTCTTGTCTTGTGGTTGGTCAGTTCTTTATTTTGTTCTGATGTTTCCCAGTTTGTCCGTTCCAGTTGTCTGTCAGCGTCAATATGGCTCCAGCAGTGCAGATTCTGGTCTACAGCGTTCTTCCCGGTGAGAATTTATTTGCTGCTAATGTGCTGTTTGACACTGATATGTGTTTCCAGAACCATGTACTGTATGATGTGGCTATTTTTCAATTTGGGAATGCTGGTGTGTGTGTGTGTGTCCTACAGCGTGTTGGTCCTTGTTCCAGGCATCTCTGCAGTTTTCTCCAGCTGTTCCTGCGGAGGGAAATGTTCTGATGGTTCCTGCTCAAGCAGGATCTCTGTGTAGCCTCAGTGCTGTAGATTCATTCATTAAAAACCAACACATTATGACTTTAGTCTTCTTTTTAGGTCTTCTTTAGTCTTCTTTTTAGGCCGGAGGACTGGAGGACTGGAGGCCGGAGGACTGGAGGCCGGAGGACTGGAGGCCGGAGGACTGGAGGCCGGAGGACTGGAGGCCGGAGGACTGGAGGCCGGAGGACTGGAGGCCGAGGTAAAAAAAATATATTTTTTTAAAATTAAACATCCATCCATCCATCCATCCATCCATCCATCCATCCATCCATCCATCCATCCATCCATCCATCCATCCATCCATCCATCCATCCATCCATCCATCCATCCATCCATCCATCCATCCATCCATCCATCCATCCATCCATCCATCCATCCATCCATCCATCCATCCATCCATCCATCCATCCATCCATCCATCCATCCATCCATCCATCCATCCATCCATCCATCCATCCATCCATCCATCCATCCATCCATCCATCCATCCATCCATCCATCCATCCATCCATCCATCCATCCATCCATCCATCCATCCATCCATCCATCCATCCATCCATCCATCCATCCATCCATCCATCCATCCATCCATCCATCCATCCATCCATCCATCCATCCATCCATCCATCCATCCATCCATCCATCCATCCATCCATCCATCCATCCATCCATCCATCCATCCATCCATCCATCCATCCATCCATCCATCCATCCATCCATCCATCCATCCATCCATCCATCCATCCATCCATCCA